>BJBW01005775.1:55430-246918 GCA_004320125.1 Scolopax mira
TGGATGCAGTCCTGAGAGGCATGCTCTGACATGCTCTGGGTGGTCCTACATTGGCAGGGGAGTTGGACTAGATGATCTCTATGGTCCCTTCCAACTCCAAAAATTTCAGTGAAAATTTCAGTGAGTGTTGCTGGGGTTGCAGTCTGGTCTGCACACCCGTCTGCTCTGCCACCATAACTGTGTTTCAATGTTTTCAGCTCTGGGAAGCAGTTTGTTCGCTACATCAACATGCTGATAAATGACACAACTTTCTTGCTGGATGAGAGTCTGGAGTCCCTAAAACGTATCCATGAAGTGCAAGAGGAGATGAAGAATAAAGAACAATGGGACCTGCTGCCCAGGGTGAACAGAGCTGTTTTTCAAAGTGCCCTTTACTTATTTTTAATTTTTTTTAATACAAGACTATTAAAATAATTTTTTAATAAGGGGCAGCACTAAAGAGCTGCTTGTGAGGAGCAGTTCTCGATGCTTCTTCTCGCTGCCAGTATGGCCGTGGTCACTCTGGATGACATTCTGCAAAAAACATCATTCTGAGTAGTTCTGTTGTGGCTGGCTAAGAGTGGCTGGTGTAAAGTTTTAAATTATTGTGCTCTCAATTCTAAGTAGAGAAATTTGAGACTTTAACCTTCTTGAAGAAGGTTTTGGAAGATGCACGCCAGTTGAGTTGACTTCAAGGAATAGAAGCTTTTATTTTGTTAATGCATTGATCCTGGGTAGATTTGATGCTGACAATTAAGAGTCCTGTACCTCAGTCCTTAGTCTGATTAATCAATAATTGTGTGTGTTGAGCCACCCATGTCAGGTATTTCTATTTTAAGGTTATTTTTAAAAGAGAAAAAGAGTTTGAAAATAAAAGCTATCAAGATCTTGCTTGTTAAACTTACCATGGTTTGCTCCTACGGAGCCTCTATTCCTGTCTGTGCCTTCTGGCGAGGTAAAGCCATTACTGTAGTGACACAACAAGCTGGCACATCATCTCCAGGTTGTCCCAGTTCATTACTTGGGATGGTGATACATTAGAGAGAACCTCACTTGGCTCTCAGATCCCAAGCTGGTTTTGAAGTATTGGCATTTGGATGGAAAGGAAGCATAACCCATTTCTGTAGCTGTGAGGAGCAGTTACAGGATGGGAACAGACTCAATAACCGTGGAGTCTTGTGACATTGTTTGCATTAATTTTTAGTGTTGCAGAGCTCTGGACGATGGGTGTGGACTTCTGGTTAGTATTAGGTAGTAAAAGTAAGCTGTATCTTAAATTAAAAGATGTATTTCATCTGACTTTGAATTATGGTCTGTCCTTTTGTCTGCCTAGACCACGTTAGTGTTATGGCTGTTCCTGTATTGACTGGGGGTGATGTAGGAAATTCTATGGACTTGTAACCACTGAATGTTTATTTTCCAGGATCAGCAACAGGCTCGGCAATCACAGCTGGCTCAGGATGAGCGTGTGTCTCGTTCATATCTTGCCCTGGCAACAGAAACTGTTGATATGTTCCATATCCTTACCAAGCAGGTTCAAAAGCCTTTTCTCAGACCTGTAAGTCCTGCTGAGATTTAACTTGATTTCTGGCTTCTCTGACATCTCTTGGATAATAACCTGGAAATGTTTGGTAGCTCTTCATCTCCTTTCTCCTCCCCTTTCTGCAGCTCATTGAAATTTAATTGCTTTTGAAGTTATTTGATGTCAAGATCATTACCTGAGTCACTGAGATGGTGTGATCCTTCTAGACAGAAGTTGTTTGCATGTTTTTCCCTTTAATGGAAAGTATGCCTAAAGAAAAGACGCTTCCTACAAGCCTACAAAATGATCAATGTGTTAGTTAATTAGTTCCTGATTTTGCTGTATGCAAATCTAGTGATAATCTTCTTTATCACTGTGTTCATGCTGTGATAAGTGTTTTACTTTGGTCTTGCAGGAACTCGGACCGCGATTGGCCGCTATGTTGAACTTTAACTTACAGCAACTCTGTGGCCCCAAGTGCCGTGACCTGAAAGTTGAAAACCCTGAGAAATACGGGTTTGAACCAAAGAAGCTGTTGGACCAACTGACTGACATTTACCTACAGCTGGATTGTGCTCGCTTTGCTAAAGCAATTGCTGATGATCAGGTGAGCTCCAAAAGAGGAGAGGGGAAAAGGGCAAAAGCACTGTGGATAAACAGGATGTTGCAGAATAGTGTAGAAGAGTTTTATCTTACAAACTGGGTGGCAGCATAAAAGGATCGTATGTGCCTCCAGTTTTTCTTTCAGCAGATCATCTCTGCTTGTTTTCTCTGCATCTCTACATCTCTTCTTGTCTGTTCTTTGTAGACGGTTATGCTTTCAAAGTTTTTTTCCAAACCTATAGACATGGAAAAATGTCAAGCATTTCACACACAGGAAATTTCCTGAGCATTATTCTCTTATTAGCTACAGCCTCAAGGTAAATTAGCAGAAATACTTTGTCCTAATTTTGCAAGTGGCAAAACTGAAACATACCAAGAGTTTTGATTGCCTCCTCCCTTCCTTATCAAGAACACGTGACGCAGGCGGAGCTGGGGCTGAGAATAAGAGCCTCATTTAACAAATCCAAAGTTCACTTTCTAGATTAACGGCTTCCAAATCGTATTCCCTTTCATGTTATCAGGTGGCGATGTAATAAACTGACAAAACACAAGGCACGTGAGACACCTTTGAACTCCTCAGAATGTTAATCCTTAAAGTAGATAAGCTATTGCTCACCTCTGTTCCTGTAAAGTTGTCTAACTGCTGAATGGCATGTGTCCATGCCTGTGTCTTAAAATAAGAACTTTTCAAAATCTAGAGGGGAAAAAAATGCTCTTGATGGCTACTTGAAATCCTAGTGGAAGCTGTTTCCAACACATGAAGCTGTATTTGCATGTCTAGTGAAGCAGAGCTATCAGAGTAACTAATCTCTTTTTTTTCCCTGTAGTTATTTAAGCTCTGGTAATTTTAAATAATATCAGTAACACTTCTCAAACAGACCTTACGTGTTTGCATGTCTATAATGAGCCTGCAGTGTAATTTTTATGCTGTTCAGTGTGTATGAAAGTGAGAGAGTTCCCCCTGGTTCATTCATCGACAGTGGCCACAGCAAAATGCACAGCAATGACGTAGGGATTAAACAGAAAGCAGCCTGCTGGTGTGGGAACTGGAAAAAAGCTTAATTAACAAAGTAGCCCTTCATAAAAAGTTGGGGGGGGAGTGACTAGTATCTTGGAAACTGTCAACGACAGGAAAGAAACGCCAAGGAAATAGAGAGTTGGTTAATGGCTACTGGTATTAGGAGAAAAAAAAAATAACCAAAACAAACCAAACAAAAAGTTGCTTGATCATGGCAGGGTTTCTCTAAAGCATTTTGATACATCTCCCATTTGCAAATCCTAGCACGTATTAGCAGGAATCTGAAAATGCTTACAAAGCCCTGGGCTTGTTGCCACAGCTCTGTTCTCCTTTGTGGGCTGGAAAGGAGTTTGGGTGGGCACTGTGTGCCCGGAGCAGTGAATGGCATTTCTTGGTGCCATACAGTGTAGATGAAAGAAGTAGGGCTGTGTTGAACACTTCAAAATCCTCAAGGAAAACAGAAATCTGTGAGACTTACTGTGTTTTGGTGTTGTCATTTAATTCAGCCTTGCACTGCAGCGTAAATAACAATTTTTATTAAAAGCCTTATATCAAAACAGGGCATTGTGAACTTCTTTAGAACGTAAGCAGCTTTCCGAAGCCCTTGCTTAACTTTTTTTTTTTTTTTCCTCTCCATGAAAGCAACCTTTGCTTCAGTGGAAACTCAGGGGTAGGCATGGGGTCTGTGTGGCTGCACAGTCCTTCACTGCACCAGCTGGCAAGTGTCCAGCCACTTTTAGCTCCCTCGGAGCTGCTGTACTATTTTTTGCAACATCACGGGGTGGGTTTTTTGTTTGGTGGGGTTTTTTTTTTTTCTTTTTCTTTCCCAGTACTGCCTTGCACATTGTCAGAGAAGCTAAGAAATCATAAAGCTTTTTTTCATTCTATGCTATATTGTTAGCCAAGACATGAGAGAACAAGAACACAGACAGGAGTGGCAAGACAGATGTTTTGTCTAAGGAACAACCCTAACAATTATAGTCAGTTTCTCCAAGTGTCATATTCATTTTGATGAGGTGATGTTGCCTTTTTTTCTTTTTTTTTTTTGTGGTCCTGAACAGTTCTACCGTAGTGCTGACCAGTAAAAAACCCATAAATCTACCCCAAAGTTGACATTCTGGTGCTAGATGAGATGTTGTCTGGCTGACATAATGCTGAGGTTTCATTGATCCCTCCTTCTGCAGTTTAAAAAAAACGCATTAAAAGATCATTAGAATTTTTATGGTGTGTCAGGATAGTACAGCTCAGCAAAGTTGTCTCTTTATGCTTTGCTTGTAGAGGTCCTACAGTAAAGAGCTCTTTGAGGAGGTTATCTCCAAGATGAGAAAGGCTGGGATCAAGTCGACCATAGCAATAGAGAAATTCAAACTACTGGCAGAAAAAGTGGAGGAAATTGTTGCCAAGAACGCCCGGGCGGAAATCGATTACAGCGATGCTCCCGACGAATTCAGAGGTGAGATGAGTTTTCTAAATACTGACTTCTTAGGAGAAGAGGGATTTGGTTTGTTACTTTGACTTTAAATAAGAGTAAATACAAATAGAATCTATGCATCATTTATGAAGCCTTGGATCCTGCTCTATTTCAATTAAATAGTCAAGTAAATAGAGAGAGTGAAGAGTTTCTTTGTGGTTTTTTTTTTTTCCTTCCCTGGGATCATACTGTATTTTTGAGTGTGGATAAAATTTGTAGCTATTGTCATCAATGTAACGAGGAGACACTTGTGCCCTCAGATCCGCTGATGGACACTCTGATGACTGACCCCGTGAGGTTGCCATCTGGAACTATCATGGACAGGTCGATCATCCTGCGGCATCTGCTCAACTCCTCCACTGACCCTTTCAATCGCCAGACGCTGACGGAAAATATGCTGGAACCAGGTATCTGTTTAAGAGTTAGCGATGGCACTGCTCACTGGGGGAAGCAATTTGTGTGCAGCTTTTTCAGAAAATAGTTTAGAGGTAACAGTTTTTTTCATCTCAATAGTGGAAAAAAAAGTTCGTTACTTCTGTTTTTCCTTTTTCTGGGGAAAACCCCACAGCCTTGCCTTCATACCTAGCAGGCTAGATGATATTTTTATGGCAGGTGAACGAGTAATGCATGTCATAGAATTGTAGAATGGCTAGAATTAGAAGGAACCTTAAAGATCATCAAGTTCTAACCCTCCTGTCCCCTGGTTCAGGAACACCTTCCTCCAGTCCAGGTTGCTCCAAGCCCCATCCACCTGGCCTTGAACCCCTCCAGGATGGTGCATCCACAACTTCCATGGGCAACCTGTTCCAGTGTCTCACCACCCTCACAGGAAAGAATTTCTTTCTAGTATCTAACCTAAATCTCCCCTCTTTCAATTTAAAGCCATTACCCCTTGTCCATTGCTATGCTCCCTGACAGAGTCCCTCCCATCTCCTGGAGCCCCCTTCAGGTACCCAAAAGGGCTCTAAGGTCTCCCCGGAGCCTTTTCTTCTCAAGGCTGAATCGCTGCTTACTCAAAGCTGTGCAGAAAATATATTGGTAGAAAAGCAAATAGTAGTAGATGTTCCTGATCAGGTTCCTAGAAAAGAAATTACTATTGGTCATGAGGAGCTTTCTTAGAGTAGTATTACTAAATAATTTTAACTGCCAACTTAACCATTCTTTTTTTTTTTTTTCCCCCTCTCTTTTTTACACTCTTAGTGCCAGAACTTAAAGAGCAAATCCAAGCCTGGATGAGAGACAAGCAGAATGCTGACCATTAATTAAAGATTCCCTTGCAGTGCACGCCAGCAGCAACGGGCAGAGTGGGGTGTGGGCTGTACTGGGAAGAGTGGAGCAGATGATGGGGTTGGCGCTGCCGGTGCCCGCTGGCACTGACTGCAGTGGTGAACCAGAAGCATGTCGGCCAGGAGAAAAGAGGCTTAATTCTTGTACATATATTTAAGTGATAACGATGGTCAATAACATGGAGGACAAGCTAGGAAGTTGCTTATGTTACAAAACTGTCCTCCAATATGTCACATTTTGGAGTTTTTACAGCTGAATTATTTTAGCGAAGATGAATGGATCAGGGCAGCCTCCCTTCAACCTTATTTTTTACAGCCAGATATCCGTTAATTTGATTGTGGTTAGAACCTTGGACATTTTGCTGCTAAAGTAACTTTTTTCCTCTTTCCCTCCCTTCTTCCTCTTCCACCCATCAATCCTGCACTGCTGTCTTTTTCTTTCTTTTTTTTCTTTTGTAATGCAAAAAAAAAAAAAAATAATCCCTGTGAATCAAAATCATTCCCCTGCCCTCAAAAGAACATATTCTGTGTGATAACTGTGCCTGCAACAAAGTGTTAATCTCGGGATCGTATTTTTATATTACACATATTTGGTTTTTAATTGGTGTTGGATACAAGGATAATTTAAAAAAAACAAAAACAAACAGTAAAGACTTCACACATGGGTTTTAATTTTAGTTCTCTGAAATGTCCCTTTTCTTTATGTTGATCTAGATGCTCTGGTGAAAAACCTTGAGATAAAATATGTTTAAAAACAGCTGCCATGGATGAGATGCTTGGGAATAGCAGGATTTCAGTGACTTTTTAAAAAATAAAATCCATTCTTTTAATGCTGCAGATAAGATATATGCTACATGACAGTTCTGAGCCATTAGAGCTTGTCTGCCGAAAGCAGATCCTTTTATTATTGGAGGCTGCAGTTTGGGGCGGGGGGCTTTTTTTTTTTCTTTTTTTTTTTTTTTTTTTACTTTGCATACCGATTTGTATCCATGGCTTGGCCTTACCAAAGCAGAAAGGGTGCAGGAAACATAGAACTACATTTTTAAAAAAAAAATAATAAAAAAAAATATTCACAAACATTTTTGTATTACTGCCCCCTGCATATGATACTTGAATTTCCTTTTTAAAAAGGATTTGAAACCACAGTGTTTTAAAATTAAGTCTGAAAAAAAAAAAAGGTTGTTTTTCTTTTGTTTTTTCGCTGTGTCTTCTGTTCAATTCCTGACTCTCTTGAACTACAATAAATGATACACACTCGCACAAAATGTTTCCTGTGTCTTTCTTTCCTTTAAGCGTGTCAGTGAAAGTATACAAAATTCAAAGGTTTAGGCAACTTTGAGGTTTGTTGATAATAACTTTAGAATCTGGAGGTAACTGAGTAAATTATGTGAAAAATTCCTGTGCAGAGGGATATCAGTAATAGTTCAGGCTCACGAATGTTCCCAAGTGGGTGACTCTTGTACCTATTCATAGCCACGGGACAGTTGGTGACAGGCTGCAAGAGGAATTTCACTTTGGTTATATATAATCCAGCACTGACCTTTGAGATGTGCAAGTAATTCTGAATTAAAATGTGAAGACTGTGTGTTTTGGGGGTTTTGGGATGTTGGATTTGGGGTTTTTTTTTTGGTATTCCCCCTGCAGTGTGTGTCTGTCTGTTCCAACAGTCCATACAGACACAAACTTTAGAGTCTTCCTCTTTCCCTCAGGGAAAAGAGAGAAGCTTGTTTGTTGACTGGGTTTAGTTCTTTAACCTTCACTTCATCCACAAAATCAAATCCCTCTCTTATTCCCCTCTTCAAAAGGCACAGAACAAAATCTGCTGTGCTTTTATCTGCAAGCTGCCACTCAGCACCCAAATCCATCCTGGCTTCTGAACACATTTCTGAGCTATAACTTCCAAGGTGTGTTTCTCCTTTTTAGTAGAGGGATAATTATTTTCTACAGAAAGGAAAACATCTTAATAAGGAAGTGGCAGTGGAATATTTAAGGATTATAGCATGAAATCTCAAGAAACATCCCAGAATTTACACTTCACTTGATGGAGGACAACTGTACGTTATGTCTATTTGTTTTCACAGGGATGATTGAACTTGTGGTCTCACATGGCTTTTTTCTGTAAGTTAATTTTATTGCTAGACTGGGAACGTGTTGCAAAGATGGAAGAAATGCTTTCTTCAGCTATTAAAAAATTAGACACACTGACACCTTTTGTGAAAAAGGGTGCTGTGGAAACAAGGAGCAGCTTTAGAAAAGGAAAGAGGGCAAGGAAAAATAATCCATCCTTAAATTACTCGTAGCTCAGTCTGTCCTGTGCAGGGCCTCAGGTCTGTGGATCCTACTTGCTCTTGATATTTCACGCTTGAAGTGTTACAACTAGTAGCAAAGAGGGTTGGGACTTTAAATGTTTTTCCAGAAAATCTGTATGGAACTACCTCTCTGTCATGCAAGTATAAAATGAAACCCCTTTATTGATTCCACTGTACTAACTGAAAGGTTTGAACACATTCATGATGTTTCTCTTAACCTTGTTAAGGAAATAGAAATACTTACATTTGCTATAGGATGTATTAGACAATGCCCTTCAGAATCTGATTTTATATTTATTCTGCCATCGTATCCGAGTTTGACCTGGGGACTATAAATAGCAGAGTGCATTACTGAACTGTTTTGTCTAATTATGGGATCCATTTACCACTTGAAAATGTGTCAATGCAGATATTACAGAAGACACGAAGGCTGTCATTAAGTGGCTAAAACAATTTTATCTAGAGAACTAGTATCAAAGGTACGAATTTAGACAAACGGTCTCCCAAATTCAGCATTCATGGGCAGAATAATGAAATATATTTTAGTATGAGCAACTGAAAGTACCATTATATTGCTGTCTTCTGGGTACAAAAGTAAATTAAAACACAGTGAAGAGTGGACATTTGAGCAACTGAAAAGGAAAGCTGAAATTAGGATTGGATTGAATCCCCCACAAAATCTTATCAGCTGTGTGATAATTCTTAGTTTAATTCATTTAATGCCACCTGCAGTTATTTATGACTCCCCCCCCCAAATAACATGTGATTTACCTTTTCCAAGTCAGCCGTGAGCTTACTCCAGTAGAGAGACTTCATATTAGAGATCACAGAAAGTATCAGTTGGTCGAATTACCTTTGACATTTACATGCAGCTGCAGAATCTGAACAGCTTTGAGCTGTGAATTGCTCACCCCAGGAATGGCTAACTCAGAAACGTGCTTTTCTTGGAAAATTTGGAGTTACAAAATTTTATTGCTGGTCTTTACTTGCCCTCTAGCTATTTGACTAGAGAAACTACTAGGGCAAATTTTGATGTTACAGCACTACCATTCAGTACAATTGTTTCTATTATATCACCATTTACACTTATGTAAGAGCACAATTTCCATCTCTGTCAACTATTCCCTGCTGGCAGCACGGAGAGCCTAATGCTGTTCATAGCAGGATGACAATGCTGCTTCAGCAGCAACAGATTGACTAACAATCCCCAGGAGTGTTGCTGGCTTCCTTTTGGTTATCACTTAGCTTAAATCTACCCTCTTTCCTGTAATTAAACAGCCTTCCCAATTCTAGGTAGCACATCTCAGTGCTTTGTGTAGCCAGCTCTATTTATTTGTACTAATAAATACATTTTTCACAGGACTACTTGCTTTCATTTCTGCTATAATAATGCTTAACAACGCTTTTCTTGTGCTGGGAACCTTCGTTACAGGAATATTTTCTTGAAAAGGAATGTCTAAATTCTAAACATACACACTTGCAAGGAATGGGATCTGGTTCTGCTGTTTTGCAGGGTGATGTGGTCAGAAGCACATAAAAAGAGTAAGAATGGTCCCTTTTCCATAAGAGAATGGACACTAATTCTTTAGACGTGATTTACAGGTAGAACACTGAAACTGAATTCCACTTAAGTACATTTTTTATTAAGGTAATTCTAAATTACTTTGACTTTCAAAAATGATATTAAGAAGGCTAGCCTAATTAAATTAAGATAAAATGCCAAAGTCCTATCATTAAAGGCATCACAAACAGCTAGATGAGGACTGTTAATACAGGACCATCTTTCAGCTCCATACTCAGATACTTAAAGTGCATTTTTCCTCCTCTCCCTTTGCAGTGAGTGACCTCCCAGACACCACACAGCCCCTGGCATGTGCCTGGTACCATGTTCTTTCTCAACATGTAACTAGACTTTCTCTGAACCACTTCCAGCAGGTTTTTCAAGGCTCTGTAAGCAAGCAGCTGAATTAACATACTGGAGCTATTTATGTGAGGACTCTCCAAACTTAGACATAATGCAGTGATGTAGGAGCTACTGTTCCTAAGAGACACGCCACAAACTTTGCTGAAGTAAAATTAATCACATTGTCTATTACCACAGAGGACTACAGCACATACCCAGTATTCTGATAGTTTGAAGAAGATTTCAAAACACGTTTTGGTTTTTGGATTATTTTTATCTTGTTTATTTTTTTCAGAGACATTATTATAACCGACCTAATTCTGTATGGCCCAAGACAGCAGCTAGCACACCATACTAAAAATACCACAAAATTTTATGTCCCGTCATTAGGAAGTCTTTCAAAGTTGAATTAATGGCATTTTCTACAATATGCGAAAGCCACCTATTCTTGCTTTGCTGGTTCTATAGTGGTTTTCCCATTAACTAAAGCAATTTAATCACATAAAAACACATTATGAGATCTACAAAATGTATCTTTGGCTGCTCAAAAAACTTTTTGAGAGGAGGTTAAGGGAAAAATAATCCCTTCCCTCAGAACTACCACCGTTAGGCCTCGTCCGGTCTCCCTGGAGTTGGCGAGCCCACTGCCTCAGCCACCGCTTTCCAGCAGGCAGGCACGCCTACACCGCTCCCGGGCCCCTCGAGCCGGGGCTGCCAGCCAGCCGCTTACGTTAAAGGGTTTTTTTCAGTCACAAGTGCCCACTTTCTGCTCACGTCTTCGCTAACGACACCCCTAGCTCGCCGGCGCATCGGGACCCGCCTCAGGGGGCGCGGACGCACACACCACAGCGGAGCGGTGATTAGATTGAGGTGTCCTCGTGCCGCTGGTTATTGGTTAAATCAGGGAGGACGCGGATTCCATCCCGAGCCCTGATTGGCTGGGCGTGGAGAAGAACGGATTCCTTGTGTGCCCGAGGCTCAGCGGAGGGATTGACTCAGAGGGAGGAGTGGGGCTCGTCACTGCGGACGGGCATTCCCGAGTTCTGATTGGTGCGTGTCCGTGTCACCCTGTGATTGGCACGGTAGAAGGCGGGCACGCGGCGATTTGACGCCTGGCGATTGGTGAAGCTCAAGGAGGAGGGAGCAGCGACGCGCGGCTATTGGCCGGTCGTCCGCTCCTCCCCCTGCGGAGGCGGGTTCGGGCGCAGAGCCCCGCGATCCTGTCAGTGTGGGAGCGGCGCTGTGGGGAGTGCGTCGTTGCGCTCCTTCTTCCCGGCGCGGCCTTTCTTTTTCCTCCCCCCCCCCCTTCCCTCCCTCGCCCTTCCCGCTTCCTTCCTGGTGGCGGGGGGGGCTGTCTCCCAGCCTCGGCTGAAGCGTGATGGGGATGGCTGGGCTCTTCTCTTTCCTTCGCCCCGCGCTGCGTAGTTTGGCCGGCCCTGCCGCCTCCCCCAGCTGCTGACAGCCCCCGCGCTGCCCGCGTCCTGCGGATACTCCCCGCCCGTCCGTCCCCAGGTGAGGGGCGGCTTGCGCTTGAGGGAGCTGGGGAGGCGCGGAGGGGAGCGGGCGGGCGGGGTGGATGCCGTAATGCGGTGGGGGAGGCGGGGGGTTGCCGTTCGTCTGGGGGAACGGCGGGGGGCGCCGCGGGTGGGATTGGGGCCTGGGAAGCGGAGGGACGGGGTGGGGATGGAATGGGGAGTGTTTGCGGGACAGGGTGGCCCGGAGCTGTCGGGGCAGCGGCACAAGGGCGTGGGGCCCGCCACGGCCTTTCCGCGCCCGCATCTGCCCGATGCATAGACTTGTCCCCCGGGACGCTTCCTTCCCCTTTCCCCCAGGACCTGCGAGCCATGGCGGTGCGGCCGCTTCCCCTTCTTTTCTTCCTCTGAATCCCGTCCGCTGTGACGGTGGCGAATATCGCCGAGTTTCGCCGTCCTTTTTTTTTTTTTTTATCCCCCCTCCCCTTATTTCTAGCCCGGATGAGGCGGAGACGGTGATTCCGCGTTCGGGAGGGAGGCATAGACCCCCAGCCAACTGGAAGATGCAAGAATGTAAAAGGATGGTGGTTTTGAGAGTGGTTTTTTGTGGACTCGTAGATAGTGGTTCTGTCCCTGGATTCAGTACAGCACAATTGCCGAGGCAGCCATATTGGGATGATGATCTGACAATCCTCTGAGCTAAGTCAGGAGGCAGGCGGCAGGAGACAGGATGACAGGCCTGGTAGTTTTGGGGTCATTGGCAGAATATGGGTATTAAGCTGAGACTGGAAAACTAGAATTCACCAAAAACAGATGGTGAGTGTCTATCTCTTCTCTGAAATGTAAAATACATTCGTACCAAATTTTACAGTATATTTGTTTTCGCTTTCAGCTCCTCCCTGGCCCAGTTCTTATTGTTGTTGCACAATCCAGTACATTGGCATGTTGATAAATAGCCATATGTTTATATGACTGGATTTTCCGTACATTGGCATGTTCTGTGCCCCAGTTTTATCTGGCATCTTCTTCACTTAGTATAAAGATAGCAATCGGTAGCGTGTGAGTTCAGTTGATATATCAGACTGTCATCACTACCTGATCCTTAGCAGAGGACCTAAATTTGGATTCGCTGTGGTCTTCTTCTTCATAACCCCCTGCTGCCCTGAACAGCTGTTTTGCGAACTTTCCATCTACTAATCTCTATCCTTGTTCATTTGCTTTCTTTAGAGCTGTTGTACTGATTAAGTTACAAGCGACTTTTTTGTTTAAAAAGTTAGCACATTCTCTATACTTACGCAAATATGACACAATGTTAAATAAATTTGATGCTTCTTCAATTCTGATGTGTGGTGGGGTTTAAATTTTTTCAAAATTCTATTTAAATTTTATTTGACTGTAGAGATACAGATGGTGAACATTGTTTTTGTAATCACGTTGAACATGTTGCAAACTTCTCTGAATATGTAAATAATAATTTGACTCTAAATCCCTGCTCTGCCTGTAACTTGATTTCAAAAGACAGCAACGTGTTCAGTGTTTTGACATGGCATACAAACTGGTTTGCCAGAACTTTCAAATGCATCCCAGGATCCAAGTCTTAATGAACAGCTTGTTTCTTTAAACATTTGTGTGAAAGTCTGAATCTAGTCGCGAGCACTGAGAGGTGTTGGTGATTGACCAACGTCACTGGGTTTGTTGGCTTAAATAACTGAAAACAGACAAGGTATTTAGATGATTTGTTTAATGACACGCTTCAATATTAAGACCTCACCGTGTGACTTACAGGGTGGATATCTTTTAATAATAGTTTAAAATAAGTGTAAAATTAATATGTAGGGTTTACTTTTGTGCTGATGGAGCTCACTAAACAACTCAAATATTATCTACCACCTGTTTTAGAGCCATTGGTGTATCATGTCAAAGACTCAAGCATGCAGGTCCCTTCTTTACTCACATCCCAATTGGATTCATACAGACAGAACATTAAAAGATACACAGCTATTAGACTTTTTCCAAGACATTAGGAGATGATTCATTCTAGAATGGCTGGCAGCCGTCTAAGCCTATAATGAACCTAGAAAAGACAGCTTCTTTTTGTTTTTTGAATTGTTCTAAATCTGTACCACAGACTCCATTGCACATTTTGTTTCGTTCTGTTGCAAGTTACTTCTCCTGTTACCCCTCTGTAGGCAGCGTTTTGTAGTAGTAAGTGATTTTACTGGGAAATCTGAACCCAGAAAAGCCACTTTTAATTTGTTCTCTGTGATGCTGTGCAACTTGGTATCGCTTCGCCTCATCCTTCTGCATGATGAAGGCCATGCTGCCTTCACAAACTGTTACAGCCAGTTCAAGTTGCTGCTAAGTGGAAGAGAATCCTCAAAACCTCAGCAACCTGAAGTTATGGGAAGCTTGGGGGAAAAACAAATTATTTGTTATTAATGAAAATTAAATCTTGCATAGAGAAATGGTGTTGAAACCATCTGAAATCCATGTGCAACTACAAGTAGGCATTTTGCTTCAGCTGTGAAAAGTAGTAGAGTTGAGAATCAATGAGATGTAAAATTACACAGCATTTAATTTTCTGTGAGCATAAAAGTTAGGGCTGGGAAAAGTTGGTAATTGAAAAACTCTAGTAGTTAAGTTTTTATGCTGTTGTAGGTGATTTTGTGACCTGTTCTGTAAGAATTTCTTCATGGCTGTGTTTCAAATGAGGCTATCATTTACCTAATGCATTTGGAGTCTCTGGCAGGGTGCTTTTCATGCTTTCTTGCTGTGAATATGATGTTCAGAGGTACTCAAGAGTTATTTTTTTTTAAAGTAGATGATTCTTTCACTCCATCTTATGCTTGCTAGTTTCCTATATATACTAGTTATCTTTAGAAATTAATGTAGTGCTCTGAGAGGCATTTCTATGAAACCATGAGAAAAAAAATCTTTGTATGTGGGACAAAGAAGGGAAAATAAGTTCCCTACATTTCATAAATAATATTTTAAGAGCACATTGGTTGTATTTTTGTTTTGTGTGGGTTTTTTTCTTTTTTCTTTTTTTTTTTCCTAAAATCCTCTTGACTAATGTCCTTATGTTTATTCATTTGCCCTTGTGGGAACTTGACAAAATTATGGTTTTCACATTAATATGGATAGACGGGGAAAAGAAAAATGAGAACCATTAATCTGATGTCAGGTAGAGTTTCGGTGATGTGTTACACCCTATGAAAACTCCACCTACGCGTCTTTTTCTGCAGTCTGACACAGTAAACCATGTCACTATGAACTTGATAATAGCAGAGAATTTGCACTTGATAGATTTCTTAAATCACATTTCAGAAATGGAGTGCTTAGTGGTCGTGTACAGTAACATTCCTGCTTCTATCAGTGATATTCAGGGTCAGTTGAATAATACAGCTGGGTTGTATCAGGATTAGTATTGTCTCTCAGCCCTCATGGGAGGGCACAGGTACTTACGCAAGGGTCATGTTAAGGAGGGAGAGTAAAAATTCCACCCAGGAGATACTCAGGAAGAAGGTTATAATGAAGCTCCATATTTGATACACTTTGTTACATGAAAAAGTAGGCACCTCTGAGCAAAAGTGAATAGTTGTCTTCTACAGCAACCCAGAATCTCCATTAAACTTTGAAGATCATGTGAATTTATTCATATTATTTCTTTGCTCTAGTCTATGTTTAAATTTTTAGTGAAACTTCTTAAAATTCTGTACCAACCTGAAGCTGACTGTGTGGTTGACTCATGAGTCATTATTCTACCAGTTTGCTGTACCACTGACACTGAAATTCAGTTGGCTTGTTTCTGAAGACTTTCTTATTCTTCTAGTCTGGTGAGATACCTCAGGTACCTGCTAAAATAAGGAATGCATTAAATTACTTCTTCTACTTGGTGGAGTAATTTAATTTCTGCTTTCACCATGTAACGAAGAAACTTCATTAATGAAGTAATGCAGTTTTATTAAAAACTTGTTGTACCATGTGAAGATGTGTCATAACTTGAATTAAGCATGTATTTTTACCAGCTGCGGAACTTACTTTAGAGCTGAAAAGCTTCTGCTTTAGATCTGCCAGTATGTTTTGTGCTTTTGTGGCTTTGTGATTACAACCCTCAAATGAGCATTTCATTGGACATGTGGTTTATAGATAACCAGAAAAGAAGAGGCTGATGAGATTTCTCGGCCGTGAATGGTGACTTGTGCAGGGTAGAGTTCTGCTCGTGGTAACTCTGATTCAAGACAGAAATGTTTGCATTGAATCAGACCAAAGATTCACCTGACCCCGAATCCTGTCTTCAGCAGTGGCCATAGCAGGTATTTAGAATATAAAGATAAATCAACCGTGTAATCATGTAATCACGACTTCCAGGTTCTAAGAGTCTGTGCCATGGAGGCTCCCTAGCCAGGGGTGGTAGCTTCTTACTAGAGCTTGATGGCTTTTTCTTTGAATCTATATTATTGCTTTTTGAGTCTGTTTAACTTCAGTACTGATGGTGTCCTGTGGCAATAAGTTAAACTGCTTAATTGTAGACTGACTGAAAAACTTTCTTCTAATGGAAAAGTCTGGTCAAGGAGAATCCAATTGAACTAGTCTTTATGAAGCCTACATTTCAATACTGTCTCAGACGTGCCTTGAAGTTTGGATTATGGTTAACATGGGTAGTTTTGTGCTAACTCAAGTGCTCCATCATTTGCATGTGGTAGAATCTTAACAAGTATTTTGATAATGAAGATAAATTTACTGGTGAACATTTGATGAAGATAGATAGTAACATTTGCCCTGAAGGCAATAGTTTTTGATTCCCCTTCTTTCTTATAGAGTAGTGTGTCCTTTAATCACTAGATGTACAAGTAGCTAATGAGTTTCTTTCCTTTGGGAAGAGGACTTTCCCAGGACTGCAAAGGGTTCTTTAAGATTGTTTGGTACGTACTTTTCTCTGGAATGTTGAATATTGAAAGTCAGTGAGATATAGCCTATGACACTTGTGTTAGTTTTAAGATGGCAGGAGGGGTTGTCAACTACAGAATCTAGATATATAGTACATGGAAGCTACATACATGCTGAAATCCAAGTAGCTGTATCTTTACTGCTAAAATTGTCTTTGTAAGGTTGAGCTTAACACATGTTGCAACCAGATCTTCATTTTGGTGTTGGCATCCCTACTTTCTGGGAAGAAAACCAAGTAATGAAAACAAATATGTACACTTCAAAAGAACTGCTTCAGATGACAGAAACTTTTAACTGGGAAGACTGTCCAGGTGCTGTTAAGTTTATGTCCAGTTCTGTCTTTGCAGTGACAGCTTTTGGAGGGAAAGGGTGATTGTGGAGCAAAAATTGGAGTTATCAAACAACTTTCACCTCCCTAATTTTATCAACATTTTGAATGCAATAGCTGTAAATAACTGAACTAAATATTTTTTTTTTTCTTTAGAAAGCACCAACAGAAGGATAACTTGAAACACTGTTGACCCCCTTTCACTTTCAATTTCTTGACTACACTACAAGCAACCAGAATGTCGGGGGCTTCAGTGAAGGTGGCTGTTCGGGTCCGGCCCTTCAATTCCCGAGAAACCAGCAAAGAATCGAAATGTATCATCCAGATGCAAGGCAATTCAACCAGTAAGTTTATTTTATTCTTGTAAATAATACAAGAATTTGTATTCTTCCTCTCCCTTCCTGCTTAATCTTTTTTTTACCTCAGACTGCACTGAGTACTGTACATTATATCATCTAGAATTGCTCTTTTAGGGAATATTCTCTTCTGAGGCTGTTATTACAAACTGAATTGTCTCTGAATTTGACTAGAAAGTCTGAAACATGAAGATCTGGATTTTGATGTGGTTGGTTGTGGTGTTTGCTTGTGGTGAGTTGAGAATTCTACAGAAAGATTAGAATACCAAAGTGAAAACCTTTTTGTTAACTTCTGTGTGTGGGAATATTATGCAGCGTGTGCTTATTCTGCAGTCTGTGCCTTTGCTTAGCAGCATAATTTGAGTGAGAAAGTTGAGGGGAAAAGGATGTCAAATTCTATGCTTTTGAGATTAGATGTCTAAACAATGGCAAAATAGCAGATTACAATAATTTTATTTTTTAAATAATTATTGTGGGCCTAATTTAAAGAAGACTCTCCTGTGCGAAAGTGTATATGGGCATGCCATTTATTGATTTTTTTTTTTTTTAAATTTTATTTCTATTTTTTTGTTTCATGCTTCTTAAGGTCAAGGCAATATTGATACCATTTGCTGCAGTGTCATTGGCCATGTGTAGACTAATGGCTCTACCTATTAACTGCTGTTTTGTTAGCAGTTTTTCATGGTTAGGTAATGCAGTAGAGTTGTCTTGTCTATAGGTGTAGGAAGTAACACTCCAAGAGCTCGGAGTTGCTGTGCTGTCTGATTCCATGAGTATTTCCTCATGCTTGTTAATACAAAGGAGGTTGCATACAGGCTCCTCCTTTTTCTTAGCCAAGGTTGTACTTCAGCCTGCTTCTGCAGTGGAATTTGTCCTAATCGTGGTCACTTAAATTATGTACAATGTTTCTGGTTTCATTGGAAGAGAGGCATCATATATATGAGATCTTGCTTTTCAGGGCACCAAGTTCTTCAGACCTTTTGTGGGATATTATCTGAAGTAACTTGTTTTTTGGTTGGATTTCTAAATTTCTATTTAGAACGGGGGGAGGGAAGTTTAAAAGTTATCTCATGTAGAAGCAGGTGCTTGTACCCCAACGTTGCCTGCTAACTTCCAGACCAAACCAGTGTAGGTGGTGGAAGAACTATATATTCTTTTAGATGGCCTTTCTTATGGAATTGCCACCATGCTCTGAACTACAGCAGCACCACTGGCTGCCTCTGTGATGGGTTTACTTGCTGCTGTCGTGACACAGCAACAACAGTTTTAGACACATAAGATTTTTGAACTCCAGTAGCTGGTGGAAACAGCTTGTTTGTGGTACAATGACAAGGGTGAATCTCTGGCAATCTGTCTGTTGAAGTTTGAAATGTGGTCTAGGCAAAAGACACTGGTTGTGAGCACTAGAGCTGCACTTCAAAGACACATACACTTTCAAGAAACTGCATCAGCTTTCAAAAGGAGAACAATACTTCCTGATTTATTTAGTTGGAAATTTATTTACAGTTTTTGCTATATTTTTTTTGCT
Source organism: Scolopax mira (assembly GCA_004320125.1). NCBI lineage: Eukaryota > Metazoa > Chordata > Aves > Charadriiformes > Scolopacidae > Scolopax > Scolopax mira. Next base: position 74,156 of record BJBW01005775.1, read on the forward strand.
CTGGAAGTGTTCTAATCTGTAGCTTTCTGTTTGAGTCCTATGGCCCTGATACAAAATGGGTGATATGACAGATGGTCAGGTTTAAGTCATCAGGGGCCATTATAGACTGTGGGAAAGGAATCAGTTGCAATACATTTTTACAGTCTGTGGGCTATTTTTTTTTTCCCTGTATTCCCCTCCTAGAGGAGAAATACAGAAGCAAGCAGTAGGCAGAGGAGTAATATTACTCGTTGACCAGAGGAGGATCATATAATAAAAGATATAAATAAGGCATTGTTTGATGGGGGGAAAAACCTGAGCAGAAATCTTTTCTCCAAAGAATCTTCCCAACAAAGTTGTCTGATGCACATAACTTCAAGCTGAAATTCTTCTGATATGTATTTAAGCTACATTTTAGATTTGGGGGCATAAGTACTTGTCGCTCTTTCTGCCAAGGATTCTTTCTTTTTCATGATCCTTCTGTCTGTGCAGCCTCACAGGTACCTCCTCACAGGATTATTTTAAGGAAAACAGTTTGGGGTTGTAGATAATCAAGTGTATCATGGGTATACTCAATTTCTGTGGGTTTTTTTTTTTTTTTTAATGAAATTATGAAAAGTGGAGTGTTTTTTGACATTCATAATGAAATATATTCTTGAAGTTGGAATGCCTGGGTTGTTCCCTGACCTGCTGCTTTTGTTTGTCAGTTTTTGTGTGAATTTAGCGGTTTCCAGCTCTCGGGAGTGCCCATCGTTGAGGGTGGGCTTGCCAGCAAAACTGCATATCCTCCCGAGCTAGAAAGCTTATTCTCAATTTAGTTACACAGTTTAACTTTGCATTAGAAGCAAAACAAATGTAATTTTGTTGTAGACTTGAGGTCTCCAAAAGAATGAACTTGTTACTTTATCTGGCTTTTATGTAATTTCCTTGTAGAAGGTCAAGGCCTTTAAACAAGATCCATAGTAGATCTCTGTCTTTATCATTTCTCAGCATTTAAAAAATGTAGCTGAATACAGTTCTATATATGTCTTAGTCTCAGAATAAGATAGTTCTTACAAAGGTCTTTAACCCACAATGTTAAGAGCACTTATTATAAGTAATTAGGACTTCTGTTTTTCTGTTGGAAGGATGCAAAATATGGGAATTTTGAAATCAGGCCTTGAAACATACTGTTTGTCTCTTTTTTTTTGTTTATTTGTTTTTGGTCTAGTATACTAAGATGACGAGACTGAATTAATTATTTTTTTTCTGTTATGGCTGCAAAGGTATTGATCTCCAGTAATACAATATCTTGCACTTAAAGAATTGTCAGTCTCTGTTTTTAAAATAACTGTTCCAAAAATGAAATCCTGCAGTCCAGCTGAAGTCACATGTGCTGACTGCATTAAGGGGCTGGGATTTTGGCAGAAGGCCTGTGCTGCTCAGATTGTATCTAATTGCAGATGGTATCCATTTGAACGATACTGGCAAAAGTTCGTTGGTGGAAATGGAAGCACTGGGGATTGGAGAACAGAAGATAATAGAGGGATTCTTAAAGACAGGAGAAGTTACAAGCTGCAAAATCATACTAGTGAAGTTAATTGGGGAACAGAAAATGCTTTCCAAAGAAGATGTATTGTCATCACCAGATTACTAATTAAAAACCCCTACCAAACCAGTAACTAAGTAGGATTAATTTAAGAAAAGACCATTGTTGTTGTTATTACTATCAGTTAGATACAACTTTAAGAAACATAAGATTTGTTTTCAAAAGTACCTGCTATGCAAGTGGATTCGCTTGACCTAAATGCTTTAAAATCATTTGGAGTATGTTCTGAAGAGCAGGTCTCTATGGTCCCTGGTCCAGAGGTCACTGGTGGGTCTGAGCGAGTGCCCATGTCTCTGGTGCTGGTACCTACTCCAGTACCCACTCAGCACTGGGCACCACGTGGCTGTGTAGAGCAATCAGCAGTGCCAGCCTTCCTGGGGAGAGAAGGGAGAAGTTAGTGAGCTCTGAGGACTTTTCATATTGCTAATTAATTCCCTAGGGTGATCCCTCTGTTAGCAGTTCTTACTCTCAGTTAGCTTGACCCTACCTAATATATTATTTCCATGTTCTGCTTATTACAGAATATTCTCAAGTGAAACTTGGCATCAATGGGCTGTTAAGTTGCTTTTTTGGTGGTTAATTGATAAAATCCCATCTAACACTGAAACTTCTGAAATAACACTTTTGTCTTTTCCTCTGAGATAACTTTTTCAGTCTTTAAATAAATCTGAAAATTTATTTTCTTTAAATTATTGGGTAGGTAGTTTATTGTGCTCTAGGTCAAACCGACAACCGGCTTTTTGAAATTAATAATTCAAGAATATGTCATGGGTGTCAGCATATCCTGACTGAACATGTTTTGGTTTTAAGTCCTGCTTTTTCACTGTTTTGTTTGGAATGATTTACACCAATGCATCTTACTCACAATGTATTAACTACTTACTGTCTGTTCCCTCCATAAATTACTCTTTTTGTGGTAGTGGGAAACAGATTCTGCTGTGTAATATGTGGGATAAAGGGTGGGCTATAGATCTAAGAGTAGTTTCTGTGTCAGTAGTTCTAGTACTCTTTCTTGGATCAGGTTTTCAGATGTAACAAATATAAACCATGTTGGCAGCTGCTGCCTTGGATTATTGAAATTGAAAAGCCAAGTTATTTTGTGCCTAAAGACTTCCCCAGTGTTGCCTTGTTCTGCTGTGTGTTTTTGTTGTTGGTTGTTTGGCTGTGAGTTTGTTTGGGTTTTTTTGGTGGAATTTATTTGATAATCCTGTCTGCAAATAAATAATGCATACATAAAACCAAATGCAAATGACGCAGAGGTTCAAGCTAGCAGCTACAAGACAGCATTTAGATACTCATCACTAGCAGAGAGTCCAGCTATCTTCCTCTTTTAAAAAGCTAAATAATTATAAAGACAGTGGAACTAATGAAGCTGGGAAACACCGAAGTATCCTCCTTGGGATGTGTCCTCTGCAATTGATGTTACATTAGTTGTGCACTAGATGAATGAAAATAGGGTTTAGCATCTTGTGCGTGCCAGTGACAGAGTAAAACAAAGTTCCCAAGTATAATTCATCTGAGATTGTTGTATATTCTGATTTACCATCAGCCCTATTCGTGTAGAAGTGCACCTGCACAGTCTGTTATCTTGATGGATATGGGTGCAACTGGATCCTCGGGTTAGGACTGAAAGTTACTTATTTGGATTCTAACTCAGAAAGTCTAGGTGGCTTGGTAATGTCAGAAGGTTCTTTTTGGACTGCTGAAGGTATTGGATCTTTAATGAAAAAAGGCACAGGAGAGTGGTCCTGTTGTCCAGGAACAATAGTCACAGCTGCTGCTGTAGACATATGGCAACCGGGTTCTCCAGCAGGAATCCCTGGCATCCAGAAAACTTCATAAAGCATTCTGGAGTTAATTTGTAGAGGTTGGGGAGGGGGGAGGAGGCAGGGGTGGGTGAATATTTTTCTTTCAATAGTTGGTTGTTTCTTTTTTTTTTCCTAAGGCCGCTAAACATCTGGTCTAAACTTAAGTATTTAAATAAAAAAAAATTAATAGAGAAACATCTAATTTGACCTTCCTTTCTGTTTGGGTTTTTTCTTTTTTTTTTTTTTTCTTTTAAGCTGTATCCTCCTTTATGCAGTTGTTTTGGAGCAAAATAAAAATGGGTGGGAAAGCAGAACTTAAGGCTTTTGATGTATGATGTGTTTCTCTAAATTAGCAATATTTGAAATAAAATACTGAAATTGCTGAGATTTGAAAAAGAAATCAGAACTGTTCCAAGGTTCTTAGAGCAAGATTACCTCAGCAGTAATTCAGTCAGTATTTTATTTATTTAGTCAGTAATTATTATATATATCAGTCAGTATTTATTGGTATATGTTGAAGGGGATATTGTTAAATTTTGCCTTTTTCATTGTTATGTATCTCTAAAAAGTAGTAACCTCTTTCAAAAAAGTTTAATTGTAAAGCGGGGGCAACTAAGGTTTGCTGGTTTGGTTTTTTTTTGGTTCTGATTTAATTCTTACCTGTTTTCTGAATGAAAAGACACGCTGAATGGAATGGAAAAGAAACCCTGTTTCTAAGTTTGGATTTTGTAGTTTCACTGAGGAACTTCTATTATGGAAATAAACTTTGGTCTAAATTACTGATGAGAAAAGTCCTTAAAAGGAACTGGCTTTTATTTAGATTAGCACTGAGGACATGTAGATAGTAAAATAATAGGAATTTACACAGTATATGCTACATAGGTAGAAAAGGCAAGCAAAGGCGTTCATTGTAGTGTCTGGCCTAATAACTTTCCTTTTTTTAATTTATATTTCTATTGCTGCGTCATTTTCAATGGAAGTGCAGAATAGGTGGGAGGATTCCTTCTCATAGATAGATTTCAGTCTTGACTCTCAATCTGTCTCTGAAAAGGAATAATTTTAGATATGTCAAAAAAATAAGCATACCCTATTTCTGATGACTTGTGCCTGACAAAAAGCATTGGTTCTAAAGGCATGTTTTATGTAGTGGGTTTTTTTCTACATACAGCTTGTTTTTCTTTTTTCTTTTTTTTTTTTAAAGTGTTTCCAATTTTTTATGCTTGTTTCATGCACAATTGGGGTTGTCTTGGGAAAATAAACAGCATTGGAGGAAAGTCACTTAAACCCTACCCTGATTTTCTCATCTGTAAATCCTCCCAATTGTGGTTAAAACTAAGTGAATGCTTGTCCAATATGTTAACACATCTACCATAAATGCAATGTAATATTATCAAAACAGGCTATTTTATGGGAAGAAAAATGATGTGTCATGTGGAGGATGCATGAATTGTCTTGCACTTGAGGCTGTGTTGGGAACTAATTGGAGAAGAGAAAAACTACTGGAATTTTTTTTAGGTGCTCGGTTTTCCTTCTGAAGCTTTTCCCATGATTGTATAAAAATAACTTGAAGTGTTAATTCTGCACACAGTTATAAAAAAAAAATAAAATCTGTTTTGGAAGATGACTTTGGGAAGGTGGGAGAAGATGTAATGATTTTAAAATGTTAGAGGTACAAATAATGAGCATGGAGCGAGACTGTGGGATGGCTAGAATGTTCCAGCCAATGTTAAATGTAGTTAAAAAAATGTCATGTACAGAACTATAGTAGAGGGAGATAATGTTACTGATGAATTCCAAAGAGTTTTCTGTCAATGGTGACTAAAATGTGAAATCCTGCCCCTTTGGAACTAGTGACACAGAATTAGGGCTTTAGAGATAATTCTTTTTATAAAAAGCTTAAATAACGTGCTGCCTTCCAGTATGCAAGTACAAGTAAAGAAAATGCAAATTGGAAACTACTGTAAGGATTGGATATTTTCACCATATAAATCTTTTAAGATATTGAGGGCTGGCAGAATCCTGACCTCCCAGGATCCCAGTGCTACGTGATGTCCTCTTAATGCAGCGCTGGCACGTGTCTGAAGGTCAGAATGGCCTTTGGAAAAGACCATTGGCTTTTGGAGACGGAGTCATGTAAAAGCAGGGGGTGAAGGGAGATTTTTTTATGTGCCTTGAAGCAGAAAACACGCGAGGAAAGAATTCAGCTCAACTCCCCAAGCCCTCAGCCAGGTACATACACAGACCTGATACGCATCTTGTGCAATAGGGTAATGGGTTGACCATGGAAGTTTTGGGAAGGCTTTGGTTGAGCGTTTCAGCGAGGTAGAACAGTTTGGTTCGACTGGCTCCCGCTTGGTGCAGAGCCTGCTGGCGTGCCCTTCTCCCTGAACACCAGCTGGAGAGATGGTATTTATAGCACTTGGATCTGTAGGAGCAGCTGAGGATGAGCACGGCTTTCTAGCAGCTTCTGGGAGAGAGCATTTGCCTTGCTCTGGTGCTATTGAGCCTGACGCCCTCCCCCATCCAACCTTTCTCCCAGTACAGGGTTGAAATTCCACAGTGGGGAGAGAATCCGGTTGAATTCCAAATGAGCTGTTCTTAGCTTCTACTTGGTTTCCTTCCCTTTTAATGATTTGAAAAATGCAAACAATGCTTTGAAAAGCAAGCGCTGCTTTACAAGCTGGAAGTGTCCATTTCCCTTCATTTATCTCTTGTAATAACAACCCTGAAACTCTGTCTTATAAAAACAGTATAGCCATATATCTGATTGCAACGTATGCCTAGGAAAGAAGCCTGTATTAAACGTGTCTTTGGGGTGTTATTCACGTTCCAGTGAATAAAGAATGTCTGCTCCACCCTGCTCTCAGTAACGAACATGTTCTCATTGTTGTCATTCCAGTCTACAGATGGCGCAGATATATTTTCCAGACCCGTGCATTTTAAGAGTCTGTGTATATTTAATGTTAATTTAGTCTTGTGGAGTCAATTCTGAAGGCCCCAGATCTTTTCTATTGGTTAAATTGATTATTCAGCCATAATAAAATAAAACTAATGCTTATATTGATTCAAATAGAGTTTTGAAAAGGCACAGAAATGAATTATTTGGTGTTTATTTCCCTGAATGTTACCCTTTCCAAAGTTCTATCTAGACTAGTGTGGTTTTTTGAAAATTTCTGCCTATTCCTTTACCACTGATTAATGAGAACAAAAGTAAAGACAGGACAGTGGGTTTTGTGTGGTGGTTTTTTTTTTTGGCTAGCTGTTATCTCTTAATAAGTGTTGGCATTTGGTAGGAATGTGTGCTCTGTGTAGATTACTGCTGCCACTGAGGGAATTATTGAGGCTGGTGTGGCGCCTCTTCCATGAGATAAAACCTGATTTTATTTCATATGTAGAAATTAAAGAGGCTTTGTGCCTTCAGCAATGGGAATGGAAGATGTAAATGACAGAAAGAAGGCTGTATTGCAGAGTGGTGGAAATTTGGTTCCTCCAGTTCCATACCTGACCTCCACCATTATTGGGGTTTATTTCAGATTAGCAATTCCTAGTGGGTTTTTTGGTGTGTGGGTGTTTTTTTTTTTTTTTTTTTAATATTAATCTATCAGTCTGTCTCTCCCCCAGCAGAGACTGACTATCAGCTAATCCCAGGATTTAGCCCAGGTTAATTCTGTCTGCTGGTGTTTATCTGAAGGGCAAACTGCAGTTAGGCAGCTCTTCACTGGAGACCCTACAGTGACCAATGTGTGGCACGTCTGATGGCAGAACACCCTGTGCTGTGACTCCACTCACTGACAGAGGTGGAGCTGTTGAATCCAGTGACTTGGCTTTAAATGCAGTGAGGGAGAAAAGAATAATTACAATTCTTACCTCTCGTGTGTTTGCGCTTTTCTTCCTTCAAGAGCTTATTGGAAAGAATTGCTGTAACCCCTCAGAGACTGAACTGCACATCATTTCCAACCTGTGGAATTTGTGATGTGCTGAGGAGCAGTGCTGACTGGGATGAAAACAGATTAGTCTTGAATTGCAAATTCAATCCCATTATAATCTGACATGAGATTTAAGTAGTTAAAAACTGGTTTTGGTCATTCTTTGTGCCTGCAAAAATAGTTTTGTGGCTGAGTTAGATGGGAATGGAACGAGGGGGCTGATCTTGGCTAAACTCGCTTGCTTTTTTTCTTCCTTTCTTTTTTTCTCTGTAGATTTCCTACTGTCTGTTTAATTGATTAGTTTTAATGGAGAATGGAAGTGTAAATCCAGAAATAAAGGCTTGAAGTTGGAATGTGTTTGTGTGTGTGTTTAGGGGTGAGAAGGCAGAGTGCTGCTTCCAGTTTAAAGTATCACAGAAGACTGTAACTCCCCATCAGCTCTCTGTACAGCTCCACAGTCTGGTTGTAATTCTAAAATAAAGTATTTGAGGTGTGCTTCTTGAATTTCAACTTCAACAACTCAGGATTGGATTGTAATAAAAATAAGATGTCCAAAATGACAATAGGAATTCAAAATAATACATATGATAAAATACATGGATACTGGTTCAATAATTAAGTGATCTTTCAAAGTTTTCTAACAGTTCTTGCTAAAATTAAAAACTAGCAATGATTTTGATCTTACAGATTTGAAAGGTTGAAAGTGTATGTTATTTTTGCACTAGCTGATAAAGCAGATGGTGGATGGTTTGGAAAATGTTAATTAAGGAAGAAGTAGGATGGACTGTGGAAGTACCTTATGCCAAGAAAAGAAGTTGCCTGTTTAAGTAAGGGCATGTTAAAATTCAGATGTCTTGCGGAGATTGGGTTGTTGCTGTTGATACAGCACATCTAAAATTATAATTCCTTAATTGATTGTGCTCCCACTTTCTCCTTATCTTTTATTAGGCTGTACTGCTCCTATGATATACTTATCCTATCCAAGGACTGATTAATTAAAATATTTGCGTCTTATTGAGATTATTTGCTCTGAAGAAACTTGTTTTAAAACTGTCGGTTTCCTTACCTTTTGGTCAGTGATATAAAACTCATGTTTGTAGTTACAGGTATCAAAAAACCACAACTAAATAAAGAGTTCTTTTTACCTGCTTATCTGTGTTAAATTATTTGAGCTTCAGAGAACATATGGAATACTTCTGCTGAGAGGCACCTCGGATGGTGTGAAGCAGCTCTCTATGGCTCACTGTATAAGTGTAAGGAGAAACAAGGTTTACAAATGCAATCTGTGTCTCTAGGTTGGGATGGCACAGGGTATTAAATAAACTGCTTCAAATGAAATAATGCTGTATAGCTATTCACGCAGTGTACTTTGAATTTTATATCAATTTATGACATGTAATTACTTCTACTTACTCTGTTTGCTTACCAAGGTAGAAAACCGATGTAAATATTATGTCTTAAGGTGAATGAAGCATATTATGCAAAATTTCTGAAAATTCATATTTCAAATTAACAATAAAAAAAGGAATAATGTGGGCATTTATCTTCCTCAACCAAATAAACAGTCTCTAGAGTATGTTTTTAAAACATGAATATTTCCATGCCTTTTTCTCAGCCTTCCATTCCAAACAGAGATGCTGGACATGAATCCAAACTGTGGTGGTTGCTTTGATCCGAGGAGAGTTTATAGACACTGCAGAAGGCAAATAGTATCTTCAGCTTGTTTCATCCCTTCCATTTTCTGTTTGGTGCAAAAAGCTTAACTTGTGGAAAGCTGAAAGAATCTACATGAGCTAAGAAGTTGGCTTTTGGTGAAGCAAGGGGCCTGAAAAAGGGATTGACTCCAACGCTCAAAGTTGCTCCAGTGCCGTGCGGATGGTAACTAATTATAGCTGCAGCACAAAGCCTTAGTGTGGGTTTGCAAACAGAAGCGTTAATTGCCACGTTGGACCTTTGAAATAGCAGATAAACAAATTTATTCTGTAAGATAAAAAGGCCATTAATGTGTTCCTGCTGTGATCGTCTGCTTTATTGCCTTTCTCATTTCCTGAGGCTCTGTAATTAAACCATTAGCTTGCTTACCATGCCGTGAGTCGGCTGTGGTGAGAGGAGATAGATGATGATCTATTTCATGATTCACTAATACAATTTATCTTGGCCTTGCATGGTTTAAAAACCAAAATAAACAGAAAGCTTTTAGTGTTCTTGTGGGTACTGAAGACACTGGAAACAGTCCTCTTACTTTTTAAATTCTATTTGTTTTCTTGTTCAGCTGAAAACATGGCTTGTTGAGTAACATGGTGCATAAAATCAGTGTTGCCCACTCAGTCTCATTTCTGCATGATCATGCTTATTTTTTACAATTTGGCATATGAATTTTTAGCATTAAACTTACCTGTACTATAAGAAGTCTTTTAATTTCTTCAGGAATATCCGTTAGCTTCCTTTTAAAAATAGCTAGATTGGAAAGATCTAGCTTGTCCCTCGGAAGAAGATGCTTGGTGTCACAGACACCTTCAAGTCAGGTCAGTTACTTCAGTTTGAATTCCTGGTTTTTGAACTGCCTCATCATCTTCTTTCAGGTCTCATATCTCAAATTATTGCGTATCTGATCACTTGGCTGAAACTTGGACCACATCAGACAGGACTGATGCTTGTAGCTACCCACTTGGTGCTCAGGATTCCAATTGAAGAGGGTTTCGGTCTGATCGAAATCTGTTGAGGTCGTCATCTTATATTTTCTCAACCAGCTCTGCTGAGTTCATTTGTAGACAGACAGAACTCTGTTAAACCAGTGATTCTGTAAATAGAGATGCTGTAGAGTCTGCATAAGAAACAGGAATGGGAATAAACAGACTTCAGGCTTGGACTACAACTGAGTGAAAAGGCTTTTTGACTGGATGGCAGTGGTGAGGGACAGCATGCGGAGTTCCTGGTAGCCAGGAGGTTTTCTCTGACCCCTTTCTGTTGCAATGGAAGGTTTTGGCCAAGCAGCTGCATTCCCAACCGCTGACGGAGCTGCCCTCTTGCACATTAATCTCCCTTTCCTGATATGCTTCTCAAGATAGGCTTTGGAAAAACACACGTCCGAGAAAATAGTTCTCAAAATAGTGAGCTGGACGTGGAACTAGGAGGAGTTGAGGAAAGCCTAAGAAAATAATAATAAAATTATTTTAAAACAAAAAAAAGGCAGAGTGGAACCACTTGTATAAATCATGGAGCTTAAACTGCATGCTTCACAAATGTGGTGGATGAAATTTAAGCTTGAAGCAAGCAGGATGAAGCTGTAATGTCAAGCTTGTAGTGCCTTTCCAGACAGTATGCCTGTTGCATAGCTGGAGATTTTGTCTTTCATGGGTGGTCAACGTGCCTTTATGCACAGCAAGCTGACTGGAAAAACTAGCTATTCTTCTCATTAAAAGTCTGGCTTCTTTGCATGCTTTTTTGGAAGTGGTGGGCATTTCCTAGAGTTTTTTAGTTTTTTTAAAAACAAATAATGGGAAGTGTGCGTTTTCCCATCAAACCTGGTTTTGAATAATACTGAAATTTGTGCTGCTCACTCTGTTTTCTGTTTCTGATGCAATAGAATCCTAGAAAGCAATTTAACTCTTGATTCCTTGGAAAGACCAACTAATGTTTGTTTTTAGATTGTGGGTAAAAACATGATTCTTGGTCAGCAACGCTGTAGCCAATTTATTGCTTGTCTTGATTCCCTTTACAGTTTCCCATTTCCAGGACAATGTTATAAATGCAACGTACCAGTAAAGGTAGTTTACTTCTCTCTTTCTCCAGCTGTGACTCCTCTCACAAGAGGAGTATGAAGAGTCTAAGTTAAAATCACTTGGTTTTGAGATTAAGCAATTGAATATGTATTGTCAGGAAAAGTGCAGCAATAAAATTTTGTCATATATCTACTTAGAATTGTGTTATACAGTACACAGGAATAGGTTCTGTTACATAAGAATGGGTTCTATTTATTGCTGCTTTTTTATGCTTTTAATGGCTAGATTACTTTTCCTTGAATTTATAGGGCAAAATCCTTGACGAAAATAATGTTGTTCACCCCCAAAGGTTGTTACAGTGGATTAACGGGTAGATTTGTTTTTATTTGTATGGCTCTTTTGGGTAACAGCTTCTTGGTACAAAGCGCTAGTTCTTCCTTACTTTTCAGAGTTTTGATGTTAAATATTAAATGAGAAATGAGAAGTTGTTGAATTGTAGCAGCCTAGATTACACTGAAAAGAGAGAACTGATTTAAGTTTGGGGCAGGGCAGTTGTCTTCTGGGATTTGTTGGTTGTTGACTTTAAATTTAGAACTGGTTTAATAGCGTGTGCTGAAGATGTACTGCTGTTTGGTCAAAACCAGTAAAGGGAAACTAAAGCCATATGATTGCTTAGGTTACTGGTGTGTTATGTGTTGATGCCTGAGTTGCTATCCAAAACCACAAACATTTTTGCCATTTGATCCTGTACTGGTGCAAGGCATATTATTCATTGGCTTTGCACGTCTGTCAGCTTGCATAAGGCAAGAATGTCAGCGCAAGGTGCATCCAAGTGAAATGGAGTTGGCCCCAAGAAATAGAGTAGCAACTGTTGCTATTTGCAATCCAGGCACTGATCTTTTCTCCACATTGTGATTTTTGGACAACAGCCCTGCTCAGGGACACAGCATCTGGTAGAGGAGTGATTTAATTTTAATGGGGATTCTGTAACCACATTTTCAGAGATTTCAGCACAACATGATGTTAAGTTCATGTTTAAAATGCTAAGAGATGTGGGAGTTATGATATTTATTTATCACAGAAGGAAAGGGAGAAGCCCATGTCTCCTAAAGCACAGCCTAAGTGTAATGAATACGTGAGAAATAAGCATCCTTTGTTTAGGATGAATGGTATCAGGATGTAAATCATCTCCAGGAAGACTGTCACCACCTTTGTATAGCTTCTTTCTTTGTAGATTTTGTTTGCACGTACCATAATTAGTGGATCACTGCCAAAGGTAGATTGCTGCTTTAGGTGTAGATGGGTATGTGTAAATCTAAGGTGGTTTATCTAATTTTGATACCCTCAAGAGTATGCCTTTTCAGAATTTGTACTTACACAGATGGTGTTGAAAACAGCTGCTGGAAGGAATAGATTTAAGTATTTCCAGCACTGCAGTAGTGAAAAGAAGGAAGCAGTAGCTCTTTACTTCTGCAGCAAGAGCTGTGCTTATAAATTATCCTCCTTGGAATACATAAAATACAGATGTTCTTTATGCCATTAAAATGACAGCTAAATCCATTGTATATTACTCCCCTCCAGGCAGAGGTTATAGGAAGGCTGTTTTGTTGCTGGGAAAGAAAAAAAAAAAAACCCAAACAAAAAAATCAACCCAAACAACCTAAAAGGTATCTGGAAAATCTTTAATTGCAGGGAATGTGCATTTGTGGGTCAAATATGGAAAGAGTTAGAGGACCTGAGAAAAGGAAAAGAGTATAAAATTTCCAGATGTACTGACATGAAGAGAGAATGTGGCATGGTTTTGGTGCTTGTTTGTTTTTTTTTTCCCCTCCAAAGTGTGGTTGCTTTATTTCTGGTATTTGTAAAGTGCTGACTGACTGACTTAGCTTACCTGAAGATTCTTAATATATGAATTCCTTGAAAAGCAAATTAAGTCAAAGATTACAAGAACTGAAAAGGCAATTAGAGATCAGCTTTTTGAATGGAATTTATAAAGGCCATAACATAGGAACTGTACAACACTTTTTTTTTTTTCTAACTCTTTGTGTGTGTGTGTATGAAATTCATCATAAGGTCATATATTATATGGGAACTCCAAAGACAACAAGTGCACAGGTTGGTTGTAAGTCACTGTGGGATTCAGTGGCTATATACAGTAAGAACACTTATCAGTAATTTGGTTGGTTCAATTAATACCAGTCCTATTAAGAATCTGTCTGTAGGCTTTGTGTGTGTAAAAGAACATGGAAATTATGTGGATAATCCCTGAAATGTCTGTAGATCCCAACTTTTTTCATATCTTCTTCAATACCCTGAAAATACTGAGCTGCTTAAAGCAAATCCTTCTGCAGTGAGCCCTTGTGCTGTGTAATGTGTATTTTGAAATATGCTTGAGTCGTGCTGCTGTGAAATCACCAGGGATTCTTGAACTCTGTGTTTTGGGTCTTCCTTCTTGCTAATCTCCCTCAGCTCCTAAAAGCCTGTCCCATTCTAAAAGCCAAGGGACCAGGATGAGCTACTTCTGGCTTTCTGTCCCACAGAAGAATTTTCTTCAGCAGCAGCATTCTTTCTAGGAATTTTTTTCCTTGACTTATTTCAAATGAGGTCTACAGAAATACTGTGTTAAGAAGCTGTGAGTCTATTACTTCAATCTTACTACTCGTGTGCAGTCTGACAACTCTGTGGACACTTGGATTCATGGATTGAGTGTCACCAAGCTCATTAATTATGCTCCTAAATGTATGATAGCTAAGAGCTTGAATTTTATTTCCTGTAGGTATTATCAACCCAAAGAATCCTAAGGAAGCACCAAAGTCCTTCAGCTTTGACTACTCTTACTGGTCCCACACATCGGTAAGTTATTTGATTTCTTAAAATACTGTCCAGCAATGTTCTGTTCTAAATATTCTAAGGATGCTCTTAGAGCAGTTTTGCTTTTAGACAAGTGAAAGCTGCCGAAGGACAGATGTGTCTGGGTTCCTGTTGCGGTTTGGGCCAGTGAAATGAATGACAGATGCTCTCCCCAACCTCTCCCTTCAGGCAGAGAAAGAGGAGAGAGAAGAAGACTTATCAGTTTAAAAGAAACTAAACTACTTTAATGAAAATATTAATACTAAAATCTAATAAGAAAATAATGAAATATATTCCCTTGGATTAAGTAAGTTCCTTTGGCATATCTGGAAAAGACCCAGTAGTGATCCATGTGTCCTATAGCTGCAAAAGCAATAAACTCTCATCTGGCTGCTCTGTCCCACCCTCCTGTGAATTGGTGCTGAGCTCTCGCTGACTTCCAGTAATTGTTCCACAGCAGAACTGTGTTGTTCTGCCATCTACCCCTCCCCTGCCTTATTTTCTCAAAAGATATAGAAAAAAAAAAAAAGAAAGGGATAATGCATTTCTCTGAGGTTAATTTTAGTAACTTGGGTGGTGCAAATAAGACAATATTTCAGAGCAAATCTGTGGCCAACAAGATTGTTTTGATTGTTTTTGTAGCTAACAGGCCTTTACTCATTTGTACTCTTTGAACATTACCTTTTATTTTTCTCCCCTTGCTTCCCTCCTCCCAAATACACTGAATCTTGTTTGGGAGTGATCCTGTACGAAACTTTTCTGGGAATGAAACGAAGATCACAACACAGAATTGGCTGGTTTCTTTGTGGAGGCAGCAGCAACGCAGTGACCCTGCAAGGGCTGTCGTTGCCATTCTCCTCTTTGCCAGCTGGTGCTGCCTTGGGAAAAAGCTGTGTGTAGAAAAAAAAAAAAAAGTGCTAGGTGTGCCTCTTCCAAAGGGATTGCTGCAGAAAATAAAGTAGACAAAATGGCCTGCTGTTTTTTGAAATGTTACTTGAACGGTAGGATAAGACTATTTATTCTGTCTCCATGTCTTTTCAGCCTGAAGATCCCTGCTTTGCGTCTCAGAGCCGTGTGTACAATGATATTGGGAAGGAGATGTTGCTGCATGCCTTTGAGGGCTACAATGTGTGCATTTTTGCCTATGGACAAACTGGAGCTGGGAAATCCTACACCATGATGGGAAAGCAGGAGGAGAGCCAAGCTGGCATAATCCCCCAGGTAGAGCAGAACCCAGAAAAGGAATTTGGTTATTTTAGCATATTCAGACACACACTTGCTGATATGCTCATTTTATATGGCAGTAACAGTTAATAGAGAATCACAGCTTACTTCTGAAGTGAGAGAAAGCCACTTGGGGAAAAGTCACATTATTTTCCCTTCTTTTTTTTTTTTTTACCTTTTTTTTTAATTGTACTATACACTCTACGTATTTTTTTTCCTACATCCAATTTCTCCACTTCCCCAACAAGCTTATAAATCAAAATGTCTTATTTTCTTGTCTGACTTTAGCACTAGGATAGCACTTAAGTAACTTGATTCAGCAGGAGAATTCAGAAGGTGGTATTAGTGATGAACAAGCCAGTAACTTTTGTGGAAACAAGTTTCCCAAAGCTAAAAACTGAATAATGTATCTTGGGGAAGAAGTTAAGCGTATCAAAATATTGGGAAAAAATATTTAGGGTAACTAAGCACAGTCCAATGCTATTTCCCCCCTGAAATTCGTTTTTGACACTTGCCATGAAATCTGAAGAAGTTGAGATACCACCACCCCCCCAGGCAATTTTGGCTGGCACCAATTTCTGCCGTCACTCACTATGAATTTAGTGTTCTATAGCTGTTGGTTGGGTGGCACTTGCTCTAAGTCCAAGCCTTCCCTAATGTGTCGGTGCTGAGAGTGGTCAAAGGTTCTTGGAAGACAGTGCATTCCTCCATTCCCAAAATAGAAATCTGAGGTTGGGTTTCAGTTTTAATAAATAAATCTGTGGAACAGCTTGAGCTCTCACTCTGCTGCTGGTTTGCAGTAGACCTTGGCCCCGTGCCACAGGTGTGAAACGGACAACACAGAGCATTGTTCTCTGTTAATAGTGTGGGCACATGTGCTGAAATGGGTTGCAAATGTTCTGGAGATTTGCTTAAAAGAATGTTGAAAGAGCTAATAAGATGAAGGACAGAATTGTTATATTTAAGTATTTTGTTTTTAAGAGAGTAATGTAAAGTGACAGTGTAACAGGTGAAATGAGCTGCAAATCCATGACAACATTTTCATGCTGGAGCGGGTGCAGAGGAGGGCAATGAAGCTGGTGAAGGGCCTGGAGAATAAGTCTTATGAAGAGCGATTGAAGGAGCTGGGACTGCTTAGTTTGAGGAAGAGGAGGCTGAGGGGAGACCTCATCACTCTCTACAACCACTTGAAAGGACACTGTAGAGAGGTTGGTGCTGGTCTCTTCTTGCAGGTAATTAGGGATCAAACAAGAGAATGGCTTCAAGCTGCAACAGGGTAGGTTTTGTCTGGACATTAGGAAGAAGTTCTTCACAGAAAGAGTGGTCAGACACTGGAATAGGCTGCCCAGGGAGGTGGTTGAGTCACCATCCCTGAATGTGTTTAAGGGTCATTTAGATGTGGTGTTGGGGGATATGGTGTAGGGGAGAACTTTGTAGAGTAGGGTTAATAGTTGGATTCAATGATCCCAAGGGTCTTTTCCAACCTGAATGATTCTGTGATTCTATGCTAAATTTTTTTTTGTTGTAGTCTTGATATTCCTATTTGTTTTTCTGAAACTTCAAATATATATAAATTAGACTTTGTTCTAAAAAAACCCAACTCAATAATACTGCTGTAGATTTAATAACGCTCCTTTTATCTACCACCATTTTAAAACAAAATAATTTCTCTCCAACTTCCCTGGGAGGCTTTCTCATAAAGGTACAAAATGAATTATGTGTTCAGGGAGACCTTGTTGAATGTTCTCTTTCTCATCACATACACAGAAGGGAACAGCACAACCAGGTTCCAAGTAATGTAGGTTGTTGACATTAAATTCTTACTTGTTGGCAAAATTCCCTGTCTGCCAGTCCCTAGTGTGAAACTTTGATACTTTAACCATGCGTTGACTGAATACTTCAGAGTGTATCCTTCAAAATTGCCTGTGTTCTTCATAATCTATTTATTTTCTGTACAGTTGCATGTAAATATCTGTTCTGGAAACCTCTTTTTACTCCTATTACTCTCTCTAACCAGGGTTTTTAATCTCCAAATACATATCTGTGGCTTGCCCACTGTTAATTTCTTCTTCCTTTATTATCTTAATGTTAGGCCTCTCATTTCAGTTATTTCTAGGCAAGCACCCTTAAAGCTGACTGCTAATGGTTTAAGTATCCTTTGTGTGAAGATACTGCTAACAAACTTTGAAATAATTTCTGCCTCTTGATTGAAACCTGAGTCTTGGAACTTAAGCACACTGAATAAAGAGACTATTGTTTTTGTCAGACTAGGAGAGGATTAAGGATTTTAATAATACCTTTCTGAAATTACTTCAAATTTCAGTTGTTATAGGCTTTTTCTAATTTCATAGTACAAAATAATAAAATTGGTTAAACAAAGAACAATTGCTGGGATACTGTATAAAATAAAGTTGAGTGATAGTGATGTGAAATTGAGATAAAGTATCTTCCCAATGAGGCTGTACGTGATCAATGTAGTAGGTTCTTTTTCTTCCCCTGCCCTTACTCTGAAGCCAGTTTTATGACATGTCATAGTAGTTACTTGTTCCTACTTGGTGAAGATTATTGTCTGACTTGGCTTTAATCTCTTTCCAGCTCTGCGAAGAACTGTTTGAGAAAATCAATGACAACAGCAATGAAGAAATGTCATATTCTGTAGAGGTGAGTATAGTGAGGGATCAAAGAGTATCTGTGCTGGATATCAGACTGAGCTTAGATGCTGTAATCGATAAGTAGTTGATGTGGCACTAAGATGCAGATTTTTTTATTTAATGTTTTTTAAACATTTTGTCTTTTCTGTTTCACATGTGAGGCAAATGTAAATAAAACCTTTCTGGGACTTCTTTTTTCCCCACCAGAAAATTAACATACCTTTTCTTGTGTAGCAATTCTGAAATAAATGATGGGCTGAAAAAGTTAAACATGCATTTACAGATTATTTTTTTTTTTTGACTCATGCATGGAAGTTTCTTGTCAATTACTGTAATCATAATTTATGCCCTACAGGACCTGTTTAGAGTAGCTTAGTCATGCAGTCTTACCTGACATCTGTTACTAGGTTTGGCTTACATAAAAAATTATTCAAGCCATACATATATAAGGAATTTGTCAGTACTTAGTTTAAGGTGACTGTAGTTTGAATAACTGTACTGACTTGGGAATATAGCAGGATGTGGTTACAGCTGAGAATCAAAAGTTGCTTCTGGATACAAAGAAATTAATTGTTTACCATTCTTAAGTTTGCTTTGGAAGTTTGTGAGAGAGATTCCTTGTAAGAAGAGTCCTTTTACTGTCTGTCTTGTTTGCCTCTTTAGAAAGCTAGTTTTGCTACTGTGTCATATTAAAGCTGTTAAGGTGATTATGAACTCAAGCATATAATTTTTAACTAAAACACCTATGATTTTTGAAATGGTGAGGGATCTATACATGGATGCAAGTCCTGCAGCTTGTGTTGGAGTCTGATGCGTGAGACAAGTGACTCTTCTTGCCTTCTGCCGGTGTCTCAAGCTGTTACATGAGCTGAGACACCCACCTACAGCTTTCCCATAGTGGGCTGGGGGAGTTTCTGCCACTGGCACCCTGAAATGCTGCAGAGCTGCTTGCAGAGGAAGCCTTAAGAAACACTAAATTGTCCGTGCAAATTCCTGTTTTCAGGTGAGTTACATGGAGATTTACTGTGAGAGAGTCAGAGACTTGTTGAACCCGAAGAACAAAGGGAATTTGCGGGTTCGAGAACATCCTCTGCTTGGACCATACGTGGAAGATCTGTCCAAGTTAGCAGTCACGTCTTACACAGACATTGCAGACCTCATGGATGCTGGGAACAAAGCCAGGTAAGCAGTGGTAGCTTGTTACATATTTTTCTCTGTAGGGATATATGGCATATAGCAGCAAATCTAAAATATCTTCTGTGATGCAGTAGCACTTCTTAAAAAAAACCTCATGTCACATGGTTATTGCCAAAATATACACTAATGAAAGCTGTTAAAAGTCTGAAATGGATTTGTGTGCTGAAATAGCGCTGCAAAATGCTGCATAGATATTTAAACCTGGTAAAGCCTTGAGATAAAGTATGTAAATAATTATCCTGGCTTTTAGTTCTGCCTTCCTTGTGTGCTGTATCACTATATAGGTATAAATAAACATGTGAACACAGTCTCCTCTGTCATTCTTTAAGTGGTCAGGACTGAAGTTGGCTTCCAGCTTTAGGTTCTGGTTCATTAGTAGTTGTTTTCATGTCAGCTGCAGGCTCCATTTAACAATGTGTGGGAAAGACTGACATAAATGCCGCTCGTGTTATCTTGGGCGTTTGAGTGTAAGGTAGATTATTGAGTACACTGATTGAGGAGGCTCTGTTTAAACTGTGATGAAGAGGGGAGTAATTCAGGAGTGGAAAATCAAAGGGTTTGTTAATGGTATTCGGTGTGGCTTGGTCTTGGTTACAGGGCATCACATCAACTCTGTGGCCTCTTGATCTCACTCTTCTACAGCTGCGTTCAGCCCTGGGGGTGGTTGAACTTGCAGCTCAGAGGCTACTGTTTTTTGAACACGTCTGTATCTGTTCATGTTACAGGACTGTGGCAGCTACCAACATGAATGAAACCAGCAGCCGCTCCCATGCTGTGTTTACAATTGTCTTTACTCAAAAAAAACATGACACAGAAACTAACCTTTCCACTGAGAAGGTATGTTACAGATAAGTGCCTTTCTGACTGTTTGTCAACATTCTTCCCTGCAGTGACTTAACTCTTATTGGCAGTATTATGAGAAAATTAGAATGACCTTTATTTTTTTTTTCCCTGGTGTTTTGTTTAAGGGTGAACTTGCTGTATTCCATGACAGATCACTTTTATTTCTTATGGGATTTTGTTTGAGAGCATCATCTCAGACACTTCTTATCCATGAGACAACAGCGTCAAGCTAATTGCTTATGAAAGCTTTGAATGTTGTTTTAAGTACACTCCAGTGATTTTTTTTTTTTTCCAGACAGTAGGGTTTTCATGCCATAGAATTCATTGAAGTTTTGTTCTTACTCTAGTTCACCTGAACTAATTCTCTTTGTTAATTTGCATTCTCTCTTCAGGTCAGCAAGATTAGCCTTGTGGATTTAGCTGGGAGTGAGCGAGCTGATTCAACTGGTGCCAAAGGAACCCGACTAAAGGTATTGGGCCGTTGATGTGTGGGGAAAGAAAGGGAAGTGGGTGCACAAGCATCATGGGATGTCTTTGCTTGACAAATAATAAGGAAAAGAAAGGATTGTTCTGATATGTATGGAAAAAAAGTTGCAGAACTGAAGACTTCCCCCCATCCCCCAAGTCTACAGAGGTTCATGGTTGAACAATTTTAATTACTATATATTGCTTGATTCTGTTTTCTCAGGAAGGAGCAAATATAAACAAGTCTCTCACAACTCTGGGCAAAGTGATTTCAGCATTGGCTGAAGTGGTAAGTACAGCATTTAATTACCTACACCAACCATTCCATAGTTGGTAAAACTGAGACGGTAAAAGCCATGGAGTAGAGCGAATCATTCACTGATCCTGGCCTCGCATTCTTAGCCAAATTCCCTGTGTGTATTTTGGTGAATAAATGATGTTGATGGTGTTCTGTGAATGTCATACAGGCTGTAGAAAGTTTGTTTGTCAATGGATCAAAGCTTATTTAGTGGAGAAGAGGCCTTGCAGAAGCAGCCTGTGTTTGTGTAGAAGACATGTTCACGTAGCAAGCGCTTAGTTCTGCAGAGCAGTACTTTTATTTGAAAGAATAATGTTAGAAAACTAACTGCAACTTTGTTGTTAAAAATATAAGAAATACCAATGTAATAATTTGATTATCACTGGCTTTTTTTCCAATGGCAAGACTTATGTTGAGTTGAGTCAGCGTATGTTGATCCAAATGTAATATTGTACATTTAGAAAAGTACTTTGTCTTTTACCTTCATACTCAAATACTTTCTTTTTTTTTTAAATAACAAAAACAAGTAAATTATTGCTGTTCCTTTTAAAAATGAGTTCTCAATAGCCTGGACAGGTTGAATGTACTTAAGTGCTTTTTAGATTATTTTTTTTAAAAAATGATAACTTCTCATTTACTGGGCTTCTTGAGGAAGGAAAATACTATCCAAGCTAACATGGAAATTATATATAAAGCTCTATTAAAAAGCTTATCTTGTGTCTCATTCCTCTTTCTTTAATGCTTTCAACTTAGGATAACTGCACCAGCAAGGTAGGATGATCTGAGTAGATGTGGATGTTGTATTTTTTGCCTGAGTGTAAGATTTTATTCTCTTCACTTTGGGAACAAAGAGCAGGAATCTTTTATCAAACTCAGTAATCACTTGTACAACTGAAGATTAGATCATGGATATGCTGTCATGGTTCTTTTAATAGTTATACTATGACTTTTACGTCTTAAGTATTATTTTTCCATTTGGTGTCTATTTTTCAGTATTGTGTTCTTTCTTTGTAGAGTAAAAAAAAGAAGAAGACAGACTTTATACCATACAGGGATTCTGTATTAACATGGCTTCTTCGAGAAAATCTAGGTATGGCCTATTGATTGATTCTTGCTGAATTTTCTGATGGCTTTTAATTCACTTAAATTTGTATCAAGTATGAGGTTAAATATTTTTAGTAGTCAAATCTGAGTCATACGGTTCCGCCTTTTATTTAAGTTACAATTCTTTTTCCTATGATTTTTCTATGTTCCTTAGTAATGTAGAATACAGCTGAATTCCATAATTTATTGAAAATACTGATATTTAGTAGATAACTAGTGTCTAGATTGTGCACTGTAGTTTCATCTGAAATCTTGCCTCTTTGTTATAGGTGGTAACTCCAGAACTGCAATGGTTGCTGCTTTGAGTCCAGCAGACATAAACTATGATGAAACTTTGAGCACTTTAAGGTACTTTCTTTTTATCTGAGATAGGTTTGGGTAGCTGTTAGCTCTAATGGCCGCTTTCATCCCTTTGGGTTGTTACACTTTGAGGAAAATCTGTGGGGAAGAAGACTCTATACTGGCAAGAACTCAATTACCCTGAAAGAGGAAAAACGATGTATTGTATGTGAATAGGGAGCTAGGGATTTACTCTCTACTTTTAATTTGAAAAAACAAACTCAACCTCTTGTGTTCATATTTTCTTTTCCAGTGAGGTCCCTACAACTAAACATATTAGTCACACTGAGACTTCAAAGCACTGAATAAAGTAAAAAACATGTTGTCTGCTGTACATATTGTTAATCAATCTTGAATAGGACTTGTCTTTTTTGCAGAAATATCTTGTATTAAATATGAATTCAAATGCATGGCTGAATATAATCCAGGATTCTCTTCTGACATACAGCTGCAAGCTAATTGTCTCCTGTATTGCTGCATTCCTATGTTGCATATAAGCACTTATGGGTTCATTGTAAGGTTTCGTTGTTTTGGTCTGGTTGCAGATATGCTGATCGTGCAAAACAGATTAAATGCAATGCTGTTATCAATGAAGATCCAAATGCCAAGCTGGTGCGGGAACTGAAGGAGGAGGTGACAAGGCTTAAGGATCTCCTGCGTGCCCAAGGGCTGGGAGATATTATTGACAGTAAGTGAATTAAAGAGACCGTAACATCTTCAGGTTGGCCACTCTTGCAGAGGAGGGAAAGCCGGGCCTGTGAGAGAAAGGGGTTTAAAATGTGGCAGTTAAATGTAGGTGCTGATGTTATTTTTGATCATGGTTTTAGAAGTGATAACCTCTTCTGTCTTTAAGCAACCCATCCTAGGATTGTCTGTAGTGTTGACAGGCCACCTTCAAACTCTCAAGGAAGAACATGGAAGTTGAGTTTCCAGTTACAGTAGAAGTGATTTTGTGTAATAGAACTTACATTCAGGAGTTGCCCTGGTGAGTTATGGAGGACTTTTTGTCTGGCTGCCAATAAAAGGAGGAGAGTTGATATATAGAAACTTAATTTCATACTGAGAAAGCATCTTTTCTTCCTCCTTAAAGGGTTAAAGTGATTAGTGGATACCTGGCTTCAATGCCATCCTTGCTGAGAAAAGAAAATGATGACTAGTTCTGGTTAGGCAATGCCCTGAGTGACAAACCATTTGTCATCTCAAAATAAGAAGCTATGAAACAGCTGATTGTGAATAAATAATGAATTCTTTTGGGGCGAGATTTTGAGTTAGGTTGGCAGAGCAGTATTGGATTGATTTGCTTTGCCAACAACCTCTTAAAGCACCAGAACACACTTGTGCCTGAATTATTTCCTTATTCTCATTCCAAACAAGGCAAATAAACTACTATTCTAACTGCTACGTTCTTCAGTAATATGAGCAGTGATTTAATTCCTAGTAGTGGAGATGCCCATAAAAACAGAGTGTATTCTAGTGGATTAAAAGATTCTTTGACCTAAAAAAAAAGTAAATGTTGCACCAGATTTGTCAGAGCTTATTTGCCTGTGAAGCAGGTCTTTTTGTTTGCTTGTTTTAAGAGAATGGGCCAGAAGACTATGAAATGCAGGTGTTTTCGTGCTTGGTACAGTCTGTGTTTTTTGGTTCTAAATCAAAACTGAAAAAAAGGTTACTGAAAATTGTGTTTTGTTTCTTTAAACATCAAGTAGTATTCTTTTCCCTTCCTGTGTCACTGGTGAACCTTCAATTTTGATCCTTCTTGTATTTTCCCTCCTGCTTCCTTTCAGTTGATCCAATGGGAGATGAATACTCTGGAAGTGGAGGCAAATGTGTGTATTGTGTGGTTCTCTTTTTAACCTGCTTTCTCTGGGTCAGCTTTTAACTGAGCTTTGCATGCCAGCATTTCTCTCAGGGAAATCCCAGACAGAACACTCACTGGGGAACGCAGTGCAGTTTGATGGAAACCAGCTTAACTAGAGCTTCTTAGACTGAGTCCACAGTCAACAAAAAAATGCAAAGTTTAATATGTAACATCTGTTCATTGCTTTTTTTTCTGGCAGAATATAGAAGGGAGAGTAGTGATTCTTAAGTCTGTTTCACAACAGCCAGTTTAGATTCAAAACAGAAATTCTTTTTCTCTAATCTTTATCGAGTTATTCAGTTGAAAACAGCTACTGCTCAACTACCTTCCTTGCCTTTTAACATCTCTTCCACCTAGAAGTATTTGTTTTAAATGTGTCAGTTGTTTAACTCAAGATGAAATGTTATCAGATCCTACTGGAGACTTAGATTTATTTATTTTGTATAGTCTCTTTTAAAAAAACCAAACTTGGATATCTTGTACTGACGAAGGTCTCTTGTTTGAGCTCAAATACTTGGTTACAGGTGATTACTTAATAGGGATAAAAACAGTCAGCAAATAGCATTTTATTTCTGTTCTACTGTTTGTTTCTATGAAAAGGAAATATGTAGTCCATTGCAAGAGAAGAGTATTCTATGTAAATTTTGGGTTGGTAGACTTTTTAAACGATTTCAGTCAGTCGTCTTCACCCCCACTCAAACAATATCAGCTGGAATAGATCTGTCTGAAATTTCCTAAGACTAAAGCTACTGGTGGTGTAAAGACTCATCCTGGCCTTGTCTGACATTCTGATGCTGCTTCCAGCGCGTGCATTTGTCATCCCTGTGAAAGCTGCAGGCTCCAGGAGAAGCGTGCATGATGTCGAGGGGTTTGGTTCTCTGTGGTTACAGCGACTCTGACAGCTATTGCAAGCGCCACTTCCTTTATCTTCAGGAGTGCATGTGTCTATGGCCTTTTGAGACTTCATCCTCCCTGCTCTCTCATGCCTGCTTTCCTCATCCCGATGGCGTTCCCTTGCCTTAACCTGCTTTTCTTCTATTAAAACTCCCACCCCTGCTTCCCCGGATTTGCAGATGGTGGTTTTCAAACTGACTTGATGCAATCATCGGTTTCCTGAGGCTGAAACAGCAGGTTCAATGTGGAGTGAACTAGGGCACAAGGCTGACAATAGCAGAATTGTTCAAGGGGAGAGTAGAGAAGATGTAGGAGGACACGGAAATTTATGCAATGTCTGGGCGAGGATTTCACTTTTGTAAGCGTGAAGCCCTTGTTTATAACTTGGGAGGTCTGATTTGACCTGTTTATTTCTGAAGGATACTTATTTTAAAGTATTTAAAAAAATCTAAAAACTATCAAAATTATTAAAACTGAGCTATTTAATCGTCTGATATTCCATGGGGATTTTTTGTGTGATTATTCTAAGGATATGGTTTACAGACATATCTGAGAAGCTAAGTTAGATTAAAATAAATACTCATCCTTAAATCATTCATGCACCTTTTCTTTGTTTTCTGTCTTTCAAAGAGGCATCTTTCAAGCCTTTAGATTCTAAGGCTACAAAAGCTGCTTCTTTAAATTTTGGTTAATTTTTGGACCTTC
Source organism: Scolopax mira (assembly GCA_004320125.1). Lineage (NCBI taxonomy): Eukaryota > Metazoa > Chordata > Aves > Charadriiformes > Scolopacidae > Scolopax > Scolopax mira. The sequence continues at coordinate 99,607 of BJBW01005775.1, forward strand.
CTCATCTAAACTAAGACCAAAAAGCTTTAAAGCTTCTTGTGAAGCATGAAAGCCTTATCAGATATTTCACTGAGCAGGTATCCTAGATTTCAATTTTTCAGATAAGGAGGGTCAAGAAGTAACAGAATGATGTTGCTGGGGACTTGTGTTCTCTCCTCCCTGTCACTGCCTGACAGGAGATTTACATGCTCTCCCGTGAGAATTTAAGGAGAGGTAGTTCTTTGTCTTTGTGGTCGGAGTGGTTTAGCAGTAGAACCACTTAAAGGTTTATTTAATTGTTATTTTAGATTAAAGGTGTCTGAAAGAGAACATTTTGCCAAGTTTGAGGGGTTGATGTCTATTCAGACTTCAGCCTGAAATGTTACTAAATTCATGAGGAACTGAATCTGCTCCTGGTCTGAGCTCTGTGGTGCTCAGTTTACTGTTCAGTTAGGAATAGGGTGGTTTATTTTTTGGCAAGTGTGTAATTTTTTTTTTTTCAAGCTTTTTGGATCAAAATAGTTTATGATGCAGTCCTTACTAATAATCCTCAGGGTCCGAACTGAGTTATCGTTATGTTATGGGTACTAAAAATTTGTTTCAGAACTACCATCTAAAAATTACAAAACTTGTCTTGTTGCTGCTTAAATGCTTTCCTCTTACACTGGTATTTCCTTCCTTTCCTTTTTCCTCTTCCTTCCCTCTTCCTATTTTCCTATTTCCCGTCTTTCTGCCTTCCCTCTGTCTGTGTGTCTCTCTCCCAGATTTGAAAGATTTTCAGAACAATAAGCATAGATACTTGCTAGCCTCCGAGAATCAACGTCCTGGCAATTTTTCCACAGCCTCCATGGGGTCCCTCACGGCATCTCCGTCCTCCTGCTCTCTCAGTAGTCAGGTGGGCTTAAACTCTGTGTCCAGTATACAGGAAAGAATCATGTCAACACCTGGAGGAGAAGAGGCAATTGAACGTCTAAAGGTAGGTATTGGTAGATTAAGGAGGCTTTTATTTTGGTCTTTCCCAAGGCTAAATAGTAATAAACCCAGGAAAACTTTTCCTTCAGAATTACATCCAGTGTGCTACTGTTTCTGTAGGAACTTGTCTGAAACCCACTTGCACCTTAAAAAAGTACACTATGGGCTAGAAACTGGATTCGTGCACAGCCTTTCCTGTAAGGATTACTTAGGTTTAATTGCAGCCTGGAGCTACAACTAAATTATAAATTGAAATCTCAGATCTTGTTTACAGGTCCTCTGGTGCAGTGGTAATTATGGAAAATTTGGTCATAAGTATAGACTTCAGGAGGCCCGGTCAGTGCTAGTTTGGACAAAGTCTGACTAGCAAATGCACTCAGCTTTCAGAAAACCAAATTACCCTAAAGTTGAAAAAAGGAGGAAGAATAATCCTGCCACTGTTGTGTTCACCCAGCCCCCACAGATTAAAATGTGAAGCACACAGAAAAGCATGCTTTATCCAGACAATAGCGGCCTTGTCCCAATTCTGCATGGAATTGAACCGCATCAAAAGTGCACTACACTGAAGTATTTCTTAATTTTTATGAAAGCCCCCCCCAATTTCCATGGGTGGATGAGTGGGGAGAGCTGGCTGTGTTGAATCTACGCTTCATTCTCATGTCTTGTCCATGAGATGCTGCCACAGGTGCTGGAATGGGCTGGAAAACACACTGCATATCCCTTTCCTATTGGAAACCTGCTGTTGCCATGGAAATAACAGTGTGGTCTCTGCAGTTCCTTGGCATCCAGTTACTGAATGATGTCTGTAAATCAGATTTAAAATAAAATAAAATTAGGTGGTTTAAATTAAAGTCTGACTGTGGTTAGATACGAAGTCGTCTTTTCTTCTTAGCTTGCCTTCAGGGCTATTTACCCTTTGAAAAATTAAGGAAGATGACTTAGAGTTTTGAAGTGCTGAGGGTACTTTTTATATCCAAAATTAATTTGAGGTCTAGAACAGAGCACAAATTTTAATTGCTTTGTGTATTATGTAATGAGCTTTGAGCAGAATTGTAAAACGGTTTCTGGGATTTTCACACAGGAATCCGAGAAGATCATTGCAGAGCTGAATGAAACATGGGAAGAGAAGCTGAGGAAAACTGAGGCCATTAGGATGGAAAGGTCAGGAATCGGAGTGCTATAGATGTGGATGGTATCTAAGAAGTGGTTAAGTGTGGAAAATAGAGAATGTTACTCTATTCAAAAGCAATGGAACAGCAGAATTAGTGCTCAGTGATAATAGTGCTCAGTGCCCCTATATAGCAGTAGGGGCAATGCTGAGAGAAAGTAATTTTCTTTCCAATGTTTCCTACAGTTAAAGTGTTTACCATGGTAATTCAGGTAATGTCCTAAGCTGTGACATTGGCTTTGCTGTGAGGCAGCGGGGAGTCCTGGTCTCTTTCTTCCCCTTTCTACCTTTCTCTTCCATTCCAAAAATTCTAGCCCTAAAGTTAAACAGAAAAGATGAAGCTCTTAGCATTGGAGTATCTAAAATTATGAAACAGCTCCAGCTTTTCTAACTTTAGTTGGAATTGTGTCTTAGAACCACAAGACAGATACTTAATAATTGTCAGAAATTTGGGTGCAACCAAACAGAACATCACTTATTAGACTATTAAAAGCTTACAAAATATGTAAGGAGAACATCTTTGCCTGGAAACAGTGTGACTGAGCAGTCCATAAAATTGTGAGAGCTATATAAAGACAGTGGATGGAGATGGATTATCCACTGACAGAGCTGAGGGACTCTTTGGGTAACAAGCAATTTGAAACAAGTAGGAAGTTCTCACAGTATGTGAGCGAGCTGTGGAAGTCTTTACTACATGATATTGATGATGGTAGGGGATGAATTTTAAGAGACAAAACTTCAAACAACAACAACAAAACCAGTTTGGGTAGCTGTTAAAAAAAAACAACCCACCATTAATTCTGGAAATTTGTTAGGGAGAAATTGTGAGACTGTGAGAATACTTTGGGGAAACTATCACAATGTTTGCCATGTTCTTATTCTTCTGTGTTGATGTCACTGTTGTGCTTTGTCAAAGCCAAGAATACTGTGTTACATGAACAGTTTGACCCAATACAATCCTTTTTATGTTTTAAGAGGGAGAGGTTACTTTCTATATTAGATCAGGTGTGGTAAATATCTTGCCTTTTCTCTCTCAGGGAAGCATTGTTGGCAGAAATGGGAGTTGCCATTAGGGAAGATGGAGGAACGCTGGGAGTCTTCTCACCTAAAAAGGTAGAGTAATTGATTACTATTGCATCATGTTTCCAAAAGGCTGATCAAGGGGGCAACAGAGGGTGATGAGGGAGGTACCAGTCACACAAGGGCTTGTATTTGTGTAAGATACAGAAGAACACAAGTGAGGGCAGGACCCTTTAGTACATCTCTTTTATGATATCTTTTGGGAAATAGCTTTAGTGTTAGAATCTGTCAAAACACTTTACATTTAAGGATTATTTTGCCCCTAATAATGAAGTTGGACGTTGCTTCTCAGGCAAGTGATGTAACACAGTACTTAATGTTTTTAGGGAGCTGCAGAAAGAAGTCTCCTGGGGTAGTAAAAGTAGGGAAGCATGTGCTAGCCTAATACGATGATGAAATAGGAGCAGTGTGAAAAGTTCATGGGAAGACTTCTGATATCAAAAAAAATGGTTGAACTTTTTTGTACCTTCCTTTAGAAAAACTTGTGCTGCAAATAAAAGTGTGTGTGGCTCCTTAATTATCTGTTGATTCAGTAGCAACTCAGAAATGCTGCCTTTTAGATTGTTGTTGCCATTTTCTGCAGTAGCTGTGCGTGACCTCACGTACTCCACCTATTCTTGAGATACCTAGAAAAGTTTGTTCAGGTGCTCTTCCTTGAATTTTTTTGGTAATCCTTTTTCCTCTTGGGAAAAGGGATTATAATGTAATGAACCCCTGAACAGGAATGCAGGGGGGATGTTTCTTTCAGTACATGTCAGTAGTTCAATTTTCTGAAATTTGAAAGAAGCAGAACTGTGCAGGAAAACCGCTATAAATACGAGAAGATCGGGTTGGTAAAGAAGCTGTGTATGCAGTGAAAGCAAAGTTATTGAAGGAAAAGAATGTACTTTCTTGTATCTGTAATATTTGAACAAAGAGCAGAGTGTAATATTTTAGTCTGAAACTTGCACGTGCAAGTGTGTAAAAAAACTTGATCTAAGTTTAAACCTATCTAGAGGTATTGCCCAGAAATATATCACAGCAGAATTGGTTAAAATGTTTAGTCCTTTGCCTAAAGTAGTATTAGACTGTTATGCTTGAAGTAGGTAGAATTCTGGTTTGGTTTTGGTAGCTACTCCAAAAGTGACCAAGGTTAGTAAAGACACTAATTCATTGAGTGTTCTTTACATTTTTTTTGTCTTACGTTATGGATCCTCATCTTTTAGATTTTCCCTCAGAGGCCCACAGCTCTTTTTGATGATTCTTTTGGTGCTTTTTCAGCTGATCAGGTTTGTGTATAAATACCATCTGGATTAAGTAGTTGCTTTGGTCATAGATAGTATTTCCCCTTGTAGGACTTATTAAGAGAAGTAAAACTCCTGACCTAGTCCCATCTGCTTCTTCTGTTCCTTGCTTTGGAAGGAGTCTTTGCACTCCAGTTTCATTAGTTCTCCTTTTAGTAACTGTTGTTGCTATTGCAAAAAATTAGGAGATGCAGATAGCAAATTTGAAGTTTTTTTTACACTTCTGAGGTACCAGTATGTATCTAATCATATGTTCCTAGGACAGCACTGTGTTTTTATCAGCTGAGCTGTAAATTGAACTCTGTAAGGTAAATTTTGCCCACTTCATGATTTAAAAGGTATCACATTGTGCAATCATTGTTGTTTCTACCAGTTTTGCCTTAAATGGCATGTAACTTTTTGAAATGGATTGTGGAAATTGAATTGCTCATGCTATTGTCAAAGATGGAAGCAGGGAAAATCCTTCAGCTCCTGCTTGAGGAATGCTGTACAGGAGAAAGCTGGAGACATAACTGTCTGTGAATGAATATACATTTCAGAATGAGAAAAATACTCAGTTTTGCCAACATCATCTTTCAAGTTGTTGAGCTTTATTTATTAAAAAGCTCTCTGTTACCTGTGAAAGACCCATTCAGACTTTGATTTAGTGTAGCAAATGAACTCAGGTGCTAAATCATATATATGATTTATATATCATCATATAAATGACATGATATGTTGTGGAGTACAGCACTATTTTCAAAATGTCCAAGTGCTACAAGTCGTAGTGGTGTTACAGCACTTGACTGTCTGGGATTTGGTTTCTCTCCAGTTTTCTCTTGATTTAAGAGCTTTATACGGCTCCAAATGTTGACTTGAATGCAGTGAATAGAGATGATGGCATGGGACATCTTCAGCTGTGGTTTTAGGTGGCCCTATGTTTTTAGGGGTGAAAAAGGTATTGATTTTTCCCTCTTTGTGTCTTTGTACAAACATCTTCCATCGAGCAATTGACAATCAGACTTCTTCATTCAAAATCTAATTTCATTGTGAACATCCAGTAATTTTTGAGCTTCTGTAAGCTGAGTGCTGTTAACATCTCTCCTAAATTGATGGAAGCAATGTTCCCAAGGAATCTTAGCCAAATTTATTTCCTTTTGCTAAAAGGGTAATGAAGGGACAAGTAGCTTATGAACAGTTTTGTTTCTCTTTTATCATCTTTCTTCTTTAATTCTGTTTAACCATTTTTGCCTTTTGTTTTGTGCTTGTGCTTACTGCTATCTCATTGGCTAGATTTTCACACCAAGGCCTTGTGACTTGTTTGCCGATTCCAATGGGGTTTTTTCACCAAAGAAGGTTGGTTTAGTAACTGTAGTGGATTTAAATTTAGAAGAACTTTAGATGAAGAGCTTTTTAGCTGTTTGTATCAGAGAATGCTGGTAGTTTTAGATTTTTAGATTTTCTTTTGATGTTAACAGTCTTTGCCTAATGAGCACCTGACCTGCATTGCTGAAGAAAAGCCAAAGTTGATCCCACATCAGTTTCAGAATTTTACTGAAGCAAGCCTTTCTGCTGTTGGACTTTCTGTATCAAAGTTTACAGAGACTTTACAAGGAATCTTTTTTTTTTTTTTTTCCCTCAGCTGAAGCCTTTATCCCTCTATTGGTTGATATTTCAGATAAGTAAGCATTCTGAGCTGCATTTCTACTGGTACTTTGGGATGCCCTTCGGTTATGTGTGAAAAAATATGTTATGGAACAACCTGGATATATATAGCAAAACTGCTGGATTAATACACATCCTCCACAGCTGTGGGAAGAAGCCTTAAAGTAGATCCTCAGTTCTTAAATTAACTTTTCTTTTTGTTCTTTCAGACTCCTCATCTTGTAAACCTTAATGAAGATCCACTCATGTCTGAATGTCTGCTTTACTACATCAAAGATGGTATTACCAGGTGAGCGTTGGTGCTAATGTGCTCTGAAGTCTTCTTTGCTTGCTTAAATCCCCATGCTGGAGACAACCTGAGTTTAAATAATAGTTGTGCTTTCAGCTATTCAACTTGCAGCTACAAATGAAGCATGAGATTGGCTGTAGGTGGAAAAAGTACAGAAATGCATTTTCTTTTAAGCTGATTTTGTGCTTTAAAAGTAAGATGCAGTCACTTGGCTCTGTAAGAAGTTTGTTACTGCACCTGTGCAGTAAAGGAAAGCCTGATATCCCTTCTAAGATATAGGAAAACAAAAGTGATAAAACTTCCTGAAAATCCTTTTGAGATTTTGATGTGTGGAGGATAAAAACCATAGCACTTGATAAAAGCAACTGGAGTATGGATGAGTGTTCACTTAGTTATTTTGATAAACTGTTATCCATGCTTCTGCACAATTAATGTATTCTGCATTCACATATATAAGATGAAACTTAATTGTCAGATTTGGAATTTAAAATTGATTTTATTCTAAAACTTATTAAGACATCTGGTAGAAGAGAGGTGTCTTTGGAGCACTAAGCTGTGTTGGCTGTATATTTGTGGGGAACAAATGGAGAAGAGTACACAAACAGGTGCTGTTGTATGATACTACTCCAATAGGAAAATATGAAAAGAATATCAAACTTGTCGAAAACTCAGCACAGAATGACAAATAGAAAAGCTTTGGGCTTAAGAAATCGTTCTAAGTATTGAGCCTAGCCTAGCTCACATCAGAAATGTGTAGAGTAGTAAATAAAGCAAGAAGTTCATAAACATTAGGATTGAAAATTAAGTTGTCTGTACCTAGAATTGCTCAAATATTTGAGTGTGGAAAGGACGTAAATGTTCATGCTCTGGGGATACAGCCAACATCTTGCTGTCTGGAAGCTGCATGAAACTGCTTGTGGCATCAAATTATTCAGCAGGAGTCTCCTGAGCTGTTTTGCTCCGTTCTTGAAGTGCAAACGGTGATTCTTGGCAGGATGGTCACTGTGTGCCCACTGAAATGCACCCCTGGAAGCTCCTCTCACTTTTTTTTTCCTTCTGCATTCCTTTCCTAAAGGGGGAAGGAAACACATTAAATCCTGAGGTGTTTAATGTTTTTATTATCTCTTAAATTATATGTTTTAAGAGAAAGAAATCTGTATTTCTTATATCAAGCTGTTATTTTCCCATTCATGGTAAATCTGGTAAGTTCTCTGCAATGCAGAGTTAAGCACTAGTTCAAACCTTTAACACTGAAGGATAATTTTAATACTTTAGACTTTTTTCCTGGGTATTTCTGGGCTGTATTGTCCTACACAGAGTTGTAGAAAGTGTCTGATTTGTTCATGAAATATCTTCCGTTGGACTCAGGGTTGGCCAAGCTGATGCTGAGCGAAGGCAAGACATTGTATTGAGTGGGGCTCACATCAAAGAAGAGCACTGTATCTTTCGAAGTGAGAGGAACAACAATGGTGAAGGTAAAACCTCTTATTTTTCCTAGCAAAGTATTCCTGAATCTTTTACTCCTCACTTGATAGTCGTCTGGGGAATACTGGGATTTGGAAGTGTCTCTTGCCTCAAGAAAACCATCAGCTTTGACATGCTGTTTTCTTGAGTCTTAGGGGAAGAAAATAAAACTGGTTTAAGCTGTAATAGCTTCAAATTGCAGGCTGCAGTCAGCATAAAAGCGAAGTTCTAAACCCGGTTAGCTATAAACATGACAATTCAAACAGAAAAAACAGTAATAATTTCCAACTGCAATGTATGGAGATGTCAGTATGTATTGATTTTTCTCTTTATTATTTTATATCTTATTTCTTTATATATATATTTCTTTTAATCAGCATGGCTTCAAGGAGTGATTCATTGAACCTTATTTTGGTGTTAGTCAGAAGAGAAGCAAAAAATGAGGGGCCTCTAGGGTTGCACACCTCTGTTTCTGTACAGTGCTGCCTTAAGTCTCATTCATCAATGTTGTTTTCTTCATAGTTATTGTTACTTTGGAGCCTTGTGAGCGATCAGAAACCTATGTTAATGGCAAGAGGGTTGTGCATCCTGTGCAGCTGCGCTCAGGTAAGAAATGTTAGAATGCATGTTTTTTTTGTGGGCGCTCCATCTAAGAATTGACCATACATGATATTTAGATCATAGACAGAGAATGCTGGGTCCTGTTAAAGGACAGCAGTGTTACCTGTTCAGAGCATAGGCTTTAACCAGAAGTTGGTACCAGTCTTCTCTTGGCAGCAGTTAATTTTCTTTCATTCTCTGCTGCACCAGCTGTAAGTGTGCTTAAATATTCGCCGCTGTGTGGTGGCTTATCCTTTTGCTTACCCTGAAATTATTCAAATACATTCTTGCCCAAGCCTATTGCCCTTGGCAATCTCAGTGAGACAGAGCAGATAGACTGCCAGTTGCTGATGGAAAATTCCCAGTTTCCTGGCAGAGCTGAGATATGACCCTCTGCAGGAGTACAACAGCTTCTCTTTGCTTTCATTAGATTTCCCACTCAGTCCCTTACATTCCTTTAGAAAGGCATGTGGGGGAAGAGTTAGAGAGGAGGGAGTGACTTCCCTAAATTACGGGTTTTAACCTATCTCTCTCAAGCTACTGTGCTTTCTCTGTCCGTTCTGTATTTTTCTACTGGTAAAAAAACAAAACCAAAGCCAACCAAACAAAAAAACCCCACAAACCCACCTCTGAATTATTTGCAGCAAGTGATAAGTGAGTATTTTCATGGAACCAAGTGTACTGACTTCAGCACAAGTCTGGACAATGAAAGAAGAACAGTTTTTGCTCTTCTGTGCCTGCACGTCTCATATTGAATGCCACAACTTTATTATTTAGTAATTTCTTTCTTTAAAAAAGAAGTAGGTTTTTTCCTTTTCTTCTCCATCTAGATAATTGAATTACTAGAAGAATATAGGCATGGTCTCTAACATCTTTAAGAGTCTGTATTTTAGTAATACATTTACAAGGACAATTTTGGTTATTTGTAGGTCTGTTTACTGGAATGCCTTTTTAAAATTTTAAGTACATTAATATGTTCTCTGGAAGAGCAAAGGCATTTTTCTGTCTTACATGATGCCTGTGTCTCAGGCTTTGTGGACATCTGATATCTCTAGGATTTAGCTGAAAGATTTAACAGTATTCTATTTCTTCATCTCTTTTTGTCAGTAGTCTAAAAGAAGCTGTAAAATCCTCCCATAAATCCCTCTTGTTTGGACTCCAATAAAATCAATACATGTAAACCACGTTTTTAAAGAAAAGTAAGCCCCATGCAGGCCAGTGTTTGAAGTTAGGCTTTTCCAAGCTGAAAATTCTGCTGAAGTGACTTTTGCCCATGTTTCAGCACGGTCGCTGGAGGAAAGGAATGGGATTTAGTGATGTGTTTTATTTACTGCAGCTGTTGGTCAATCTCCAAGTTTGTCTTTTAATTTTTAATAAACTTTGCTGGGATATTAGATTGGACCCCTGAGGGTGGCGTTGGCTTTGCTACAAACCAGGCGTTCTTTTTTTTCTTGTCACCTAGTTAACTTGAGCATACACAGAAATCCTTACAGGGCAATCTCTTCTTGTGCTGTCAACCAACAGGATAAATGGGATGAATCATTCAGTGATGTTGTTCGATGATTTTGGAATCCTTACCTGAAAGAGTTAACTTCTGTTCCTATTTCTAGGAAATCGTATCATCATGGGTAAAAATCATGTCTTCAGATTCAACCATCCAGAGCAAGCAAGAGCAGAAAGAGAGAAAACACCATCAGCTGAGACTCCCTCTGAGCCAGTTGACTGGACGTTTGCTCAGAGGGAGCTTCTGGAGAAGCAGGGCATTGACATGAAGCAGGAGATGGAGAAAAGGTAACAAAATAACTCAAAATTTCCACTTGCAACAGGGAGGAGTCAGCTGTAGGTTATTTGGGTGGTGTCAGTGCAAAACCCAATACTAGGTTCTGCCACACAGCATCTCTGCTACCTATTGTGAACATTCAGAAAGCTTCCTCGTTGTTTTACGGCAGTGTTTCAGTGCTTTAGCTCCTTTAAAAATCACATGTAAAGCACCTGCCAGTAAGCCCATAGACCATTTGGTGAAGGACTAAAAGGCAACTTACAGGAAGCTTCACTTCTGTAGTACTATAATACACAAATAACAGTTCTTTTTAAGTGGAATGACATTTGCTCTTGTAACTGTAATTCAGTGGGCTGTGTGTAGAGTAGCACCAACATGAAAATAACAACCTCTTTGACTACTTCTGTTGTTTTGTTCATCTTCAGATTACAAGAAATGGAGATCTTGTATAAGAAAGAGAAGGAGGAAGCTGATCTCTTGTTGGAGCAGCAAAGGCTGGTATGTGTCCTTCCTTCAGATTAACTATACCTTTGTCAAACAGTAATTCCTGTCCTTGCTTATCTGAAAGTTTAGAAAACCTGCTTGGGTTGTCTGCACAATGCAGTTCTCCCTTTGCTTTCAAATACTCGGTGTCTACAGTGAATTATTATCAGTGTGAGTGAGCTCCTTCATGTTAATCCAGAAATTCTAATTGACAGTGAAGAGGCTCTAATCAGTTCTTGTTGGGACAGGTTGGATTTCTTGATACTTAGCCTGAAAAAAGAGCATTTCTATGCTCTATGTTTTTTTGAAGTTCCTTTTTAGTAGTCTAAAACACCTACTTCTTGGGATGGTTGCCTTGATTTTTGTCTTGGATCACCAGAACATACTAATTTTGTGCTGCCAAAGAGATTCCTAGAACATTGATACACTAGGTTTATTTTTTTAAATCATGTCTGAAAATGTTGCTGCATTGTGCATGTTTTAACCCTTCTCCCTCCCCCTGCATGGAGTTCCTTGTAAGGGTCTTAATGGTACACATACCCATGGTGGGGTTACGACTAGAGAGCAGTGTGTAAGGGGAATGCTAACTCCTCCAGAACGACAGGAATTCCACTATTCCACCTATTTTTTAAATAGGAAGTGCAATAAATTAAGTCTGAAACAGGGAGACTTCAGCCTTACAACAAACACCTCCTTAAGTGCATTACAAATAGAAATGTCTTCAAGCACCCTGTGAATTTTAAAAACAAGACCAAACCCAGGAATGAAATCTAGATTTCCTTAAGAAACCCGAGTCTCCTGATTCTGCTTTAGCTACGTTGGCTTGTCCTTTAGCCAGAAAGCAATTGGAGTTGTGCCTGAATTCTAATAAGTTTCAAATTCATGATTCATTTGTCTGTAGTATCTGAAAACTGTGGGTTAAAAGCATACTGGGTTTTAAACTGTACAGCTCTTCCCCTTCTCCCAAAAACCAAAGCAAAGTACTGTGGGTTCTGTAGGTAGAAGCTACATCATTTTTAAAAATTTATATTATACACTTAAAGACTTCTCTACCTCTAATTATTTCATCACAAGGGACTAATCTCTTGGATGGAGAGGAGTGGCTGCAGACTTTGAATCAAAGCAACACTTAATTCAGAAAGGAAGTTAAATGTCGCTAATGGCATGTCTCATCTTGGCAATTTTAGAGTTAAAATTTGTATAGCTGGAAGTACTACAGCAAAAATAGGCTCAATATGAAAATAGAGATAATTTGAGTATAGATTAAGTTTCGGCTACATGTCAAAGGAAATGCAAGTAATGGAATTCTCTCCCTTAAATTTTAGCTGACAGGCACAAGCTATTGTATGAATTAAAGATGTGAGAATTGGCTGTCTGGGGAGCTACTTCAAATAAGGCTGCATTTATAAAAGTGTGTTGAAGGGAATTTGTTTCCCTATATACTTAAGATTAAGGGAAAGTTTTTTTAGATAGGGGGTTCTTTATTACTGTAATAGAGCTGCTAATTTCTTCAAGCTTGTTTTAGTTTTGCTGGTTTCAATTAGTGGACAAAGGTGGAAGATGATCCTACAGGCATTACCAATGTAATTCCTGAAGGACGCCTTTCCTTCAGTAGTAAGGCATCATATCAAATGAGATCATGGTCTGTTAAGCAGTATCCTGCTCATCCCAACACTTAAGAGTATTTCAGAAGACAGCAAAATTTCTTGACACATCTCGTCATTTCTGTGTCACCGTACGCAGAGTCGGGAATGGACAGTAATGCATTCATACAACAGTAGCTGAATAATGATTGGGAAATCTGGGAATGCATTTCAGCTTGTGTACCTTAGAAATATTTACATTGCTGCAATATCCAGCTGCAATATCAGGTTCTCTTATTTACTGCTATGTAAGACTGACACTGAAATATAAATACTCTTCTTGCTCTAAATTGGAGTATAATGTTGAAGAAGCTGGCTGATCCTTTGACCAGATTGTTTTGATTTTGTGCTGAGATTCCAACCAATTTGGGTATTTTGTTAGATGTGTTACCCAAAAAAGAAAAATAGCTCTTATCCCCCCAAATTTACTTCAAATATATATAATTTGCCTTGCTAGTAGTACTAGGGAATAGAAATAATCGTTCTCCATTTTACAAATTGAATGTCAAAATGTGTTTAATAGAGCTAAAATTATCTTCTTGGTTTTCTTGGTCACAACGCTGTTGTGGTGACCACTTGCTATTAGAACGTGGGTACATACCTCTATTAATTGGTCTGGTTAACCTGGGTGACACAGGGCAATGACCACGTAGTGTCTCTTAATCAGCTTTATCTACGCAAGACATGCTTTACCCATAAGTAGTAATATGGTCATTTTGTAACCTATAAGAATAATCCCGTGGAACTTGTGACTTAATGTTTGAGTAGTTCATGTTTTGCCTTTCTGAACGTAACCTTGAATGTGTAGATTGTACAGTGTCTTCCTCCAGGGCATCTTTTGTTTCCACTGCAATATGCAGTTTCTTAGATGCTGTTTCCTTAGGCCACAAATTTTGTCGGCTGTAAATTCACAAAGAGTTTATGTTGTGTTTCTAAACCAGTGTTTTGCTTATATTTTGACCTAAATTCAGAGAAGTTGATTCTCTAGTGGTATTCGTAAATACTAAAAATACCTAAGGTCACAAGAAGCTCAAATAATGTGAATCGTAGGCTGTGGAGCTTGCTGACCACAGGCAGAACAGGATTTCTTTTACTCCCTCTCATCATTCCCGAAGCAAATTATGTTGTATTCCCCATTCTTCGTGGTCTTCTACCCGAAGTCTTAAATCTGGGAACCTGAGGTTCTGAGTCAATGACCTGGGTTTCCTTTGGCTGTTTTTATTCCTGATTTCTCATGTATTATAATTCTCTATGTGAAAAATAGATTATGTTAGATAGAGGTTCATTAGAGACTGATTGCTGTTTTATTGAAGATGTTTGGATCACAAGAATACATAGGACTCTTTGGTAAAGAGATGTCTTAACTTAGTAAGCCTTTAAAGAAAAGTAGTCTGACTTTAATTCCTGGTTGCAGTAAGCAATGATGGATATTCTTAACTTCTGGTGGCAGAATACCTGAACAGACATTCCTAGCCTATGGAAACCTGAAGCACTGCTTATTAAAAATCATTTAGCAAAAGGTGGAAAACTTGAAGAAGCAAAACACGCATAACTCTTAGCAAGTGTGTGGAAGCTCCAGGCTCTAGGGTTTGAGAAGAGGATAAATCAAGGATTTCAAATAGAGAATTTGTATTAAAACAATTTAAAAAAAAAAAAAAGTTATTACTGCTACATTCTTCTGAAACTCATACTTCGGACAGACAAGAATGTTAATGTTCTTTTCCTTTAAGCTAAGCAACAAGGTGACAAATGGGAAAAAAGACAACAAACAGACCACAACCCACCTCTGAAACTTTGATTCTGGATATCTTTTAGCTTGTAGCAAGTCTTGGAGTGTGAACCACTGTCTTCACCTGTCATAGTGGCACTTACAGTCCTTTTAACATTGAACCTTTCGGCTGCTTCTGTTTCATTTTTTCTTATCGTCTAACACTTCTCTGGCTGCTGTTGTAGTGAAGTGGATTCTAAACTTGAGCATCCCTCCAACCACGTGCAACGTTACTAACCAGTGTTAACCCAACTTACTCTGGCTGCTCGTGACATCTTCTATGATGGCTGTTGTGTTCACCTACCTGGGGAGGATTTGCTGAAAGAGGCAACAGCAGTCACCAAGGCAAATGTGTGTGGCGGGGATTTGCATGTCTTTGTAGCATGTGTGAAGTGCAGTATACACTTGGTGTTGTTTTTTTTTTTAAAAATCAGGAACTTGGTTTTACTTGATCTATTTAAAGATTTTGGAAGCAATTGGGAGGGAAGAGTTTAGATTACCTGCTGTTTTGGATGACAAGATTTTAAAATATAGTATTAGTCTTAATTAAGTGAAGAGCTCCAATTTTGACAGTCCATGACTCTTGAAGATACATTTTAATGTCCTAACACTCAGTCTTCAGGGACTTCCTTATCACTTGTTCTATTTTGATTTTTGATTTAGTTTTCTTTGCCTGCTACTTCTTGTTTAGCTTTTCCATTTTCTTACAATTTTAATTTTGGTTATTTTGGGGCCACTTCTTGATTTTTGTTTTTCCAAAGGATGCAGACTCTGATAGTGGGGATGATTCGGACAAGAGATCGTGTGAGGAGAGTTGGAGACTGATCACTTCCCTGAGAGAGAAGCTGCCCCCCAGCAAGCTCCAAACCATTGTAAAAAAGTGTGGCCTCCCCAGCAGTGGGAAGAAACGAGAGCCAATTAAAATGTACCAGATACCCCAACGTCGACGCCTTAGCAAAGACTCCAAATGGGTTACCATCTCAGACCTAAAGATTCAGGCTGTGAAAGAGATATGCTATGAGGTAGCGCTCAATGACTTCAGGCACACTAGGCAGGAGATTGAGGCTCTGGCCATTGTTAAAATGAAGGAGCTTTGTGCCATGTATGGGAAAAAAGATCCAAATGAGCGTGAATCGTGGCGAGCTGTTGCTCGCGATGTCTGGGATACGGTAGGAGTTGGAGATGAGAAAATTGAAGATGTCATGGCCAATGGCAAAGGAATCACTGATGTGGATGACCTTAAGGTGCACATAGACAAATTGGAAGATATTTTGCAAGAAGTAAAGAAGCAGAACAACATGAAGGATGAAGAGATAAAAGTTCTTAGAAATAAGATGCTCAAAATGGAGAAGGTTTTACCTCTCATAGGTTCTCCAGATAAAGCTCAGTCAACTGTAGCTAACTCTAAGTCTCCAAACTCCACTGGTGTGGTGGATGTGGATAAGAAGCCCACAGATGACTTAAAAAGAAGCGAGAATGATGATCTAGCTAAAGAGGAGCGTGTTTCTCAGTTAATGGCAGGTGATCCAGCTTTCAGACGTGGGCGATTACGTTGGATGAGGCAAGAACAGATTCGATTTAAAAATCTGCAGCAGCAGGAAATAGCGAAACAGCTTCGTCGACAAAATATGCCTCACCGATTTATTCCACCTGAAAATCGCAAGCCCCGCTTCCCTTTCAAAAGCAACCCCAAACACAGGAACTCCTGGAGTCCAGGCACCCACATCATTATCACAGAGGATGAAGTTATTGAGGTTAGAATTCCAAAAGAAGATGATAAGAACAAAGATGAAAGCAAAGAGAAAGAAAGTAAAGCTGCTTCGAAAGACCCTCAGCAGCTGTGGAATCTTTATGGCCCCCAGAGGAATCAAGATAATATCCAAATTAACAGGCAGCAGTTAAACACGCAGCCACAGCCGAGCAGCCAGCAGCAGCCGTCGCCTCAGTTGCGCTGGAGAAGCAATTCTCTCAATAATGGCTCTCAGAAAAGCTTGCGGCGTCAGACGTCGGGCTCGTCGGAATCCTTGCACTCGTTCAGCGGGCAGCAGAATCCCGACCTCCAAACCTTCCAGCAAAAACGCCACATCCACCAGCACCGCCAGCCTTACTGCAATCACAGCAGCGGAGGCAGTGCAGAAGGCAATACAGCTAACTCCCACCCAAAACAGACTGACCGGCTTAACCACTATAACCAGTTTGTGACGCCCCCCCGGATGAGGCGCCAATTCTCAGCACCTAACCTCAAAACGGGCAGAGAAACTACAGTATGATTAGTTGGCTGAGAGTAGTCTGGGGGAGGAGGGAAGCAGGGGCAATTCTGGCTTAGCATTAAGAAACAGCCAGCATTGGTTGTGCCGTAAGTCTTGGGTTTGGTTTGGCCAGGTAGAACTTGAGTAATTTGACATAAAACCACAAGGTACTGGCCCTTCAGCCCGTTCCGTCTGCATGTGACTTTTGTTGCGGTTTTAACGACATTGATTGGAAGAACATTCTGAAAAATTGTAAGAACTTTTTTCATAGAGTAGAAGACTTGGAGGGAGGGACGAGGAGAGGAGAACTTCCCTGCTAGCTCATTTACCAGGGTTTTTTTGTGTGTCTTGAAGTATTTTTCTAATGCTGAAAATAATGTCTGGAACTTAAAAAGTGCTACCTTCCTCCTGTGTTTTATGTAGACAATCAAAAGAGGAATTTAGTTTATAGCATTGAATGTTTCTTGTGACCTTTTTCTTAGCAATAAGGAACTGACCATCTGTTTTTAAATTGATCTGGCTCTTCAGAATGGTTTTTCCACCTGTAACTGAAATTATTAATAGCAATAATAATCTATAAACCAAAAGGTGTTGGCTGACAAGATATGTGGCTTTTTTTAATAGGAAAATTCAGAAGAGCTATTGGGTCACAACAGTCCTGCTCCTTGAGTAGGAGATGTCTTTTCTCCTTCTGCTTAAGTTTGTAATTATTGGTATGAAATTGCTGTGACAGTTAAACCTGCCTAAATGGAATTTTATGTCAGAATATATATATATTGCTAAAGCAATACTTTGGAAATAAGCTTTTTCTAATTCCCATTGTATCTCTAAATATAATCATTTTTAATTATTATACGGAGATTGTGGAAAGGAACTAGGATTTTTCAACACTCTGGTGCAGGAAGAAGCCTTAAAAAGCTAATTATTTTTATTTTATGTTTTCAGCTCTCTCAGGCATGAGTCTGAGAATAGTTCTTGAAGTAGTTATTCTTATGAAGATTTATAGATCACTACTTTGAATAGGCTGAATTCTCCTCAAAGACAGGAGAGTTGAACCGTTTCATCTGAATGTGATACCTCATGATAGTGCCTCTGGTCTTGGATTAAACCCCCTTTTCAAGACTTGTTTAATAAAGGAGAAGGTCACTTTTAGGAGAAAATAGATTAATTTTACTTCTCCCCACACTCAAAATCTAAGTGCAAATTTTAACTATCTATTTTGATCTGATGAGGTCTGCACTTGCAAGTGATTTGCTGTAAAAATAGTTGCAATCCCTACTTCAGACTTTTTTTCCAAACAAATTGCAGATAAACTGATTTTTAAGGAATAGGCTTTATGAATTTGGGGATTTATCTCAATTGTAGACTTCCAATTTTAATTATATACTTTCTGAGTTTCTTAAAGCGCAAGATAAAAGTGTGCATAGTTCTGAAACTCTGCAGATTTAAGTATAAGCCAATCTAAAGTTTTTCAGGACTTATTTTGCTTTTAAATGTAACTTGAATACGAATTTAAAAACTAAATAGGCTACTGTGCCACATTTGGTAAGATAGATCTACTTTGCAGTGTGTCTGTAGAGTTAAACAATTTGTGCTGTTTGGCACAAATTTCCTTAATTTACTTGAGGTTGGTTATTTTTGGATAAAATATAAGCCCTCCTGGTAACTGTTACTTCTGCGTGTTTCAGCATCGCTGTAAGAGGAGTAGGAAGTGCCTCAAGTTGATTTTCCATCTCGGTTTTGTTTCCTGTACTATTTTCCCCCCAACCCTTGCCCCCCCAAACTGTGCAAGGCATAGGAGCTGGTTGCAACACTCACGAAGTGGCAGCCGGGCACCATCTACATATCAGTTAATTAACTGTCAACTCTTCAGTTTCTGCACATGTGCTACTGATGGGATACTGACCCTCTGATATAGGAACTACAAGCTCAGTCCTCAAACTGTCTTGAAAGAATGAGCTGGTCCCATCACTTAGGACATTTTTTAATTTTTTTTTTTTTATGGCAGGTTTAATTTTGTGTCCAAATATGGCTTTGTATCTTGCATTTGTCTCATGCTTTGGCCTACTTGAACAAAGGAAATAAAGCATCATGTCCAAAAATGTCTTGATTCTTAAAGAATAGAAGCCTTGTAGATGAGCAATACTTTTCTTTTGAGCTTGAGTCAGAATTGCAAAACAAATTTGGGGCTGCAAGTAATATTTTGTTGTTGTCTTTATTTTAGATCTTGTTTTAGCAGTGCGTTGCACTTTGGTTTTGTGCACACGGAGAGTAATGAGTTCTTTCATATCCTCAAAAAGGCTTGGACTCTCTTAAAAATGCATCCTTGGGGAAAATCCTCCCAATTTTGTAGGAATAGGTGAGCCAGTCAGAGTTAGTCTGCATGGGACAGGGCATGAGAGAAGAGGAGCAGTTTTCTCTTGTGCCCCATTTCTGCTGAGGATTGTGGCTCAATACATGTTCAGTCACGGCGTGAATTCCCCACATGATTGAACATGGAAGAATTTTGAAGTCCACGCAACTACGTGTACTGATGTGAGATAAAAAAACTCCCACTACTTGATATTTTATCACTAGACACTAAAAAGTTTTTGCCAACTTATTCCAGCTTAAAAATCTGAGAAGAAATATCCGTATATGCCTGGTTAGGGGTGATGATGAGGAACAACAAGTTGCCATCAGTCAATCTTTACCCCATTAGCGAAACAACCCTCCTTATTCAGTTCTTGTATGCTTTGGCAAAAAGGAAAAAGGATAGTCAAGGCCAAAATGAAGTTGTCTGCACAGAGGAAGCAGCTTTTTTTCCTGGCTTTTAGGAGGATATTATAGAAATGAGACGTGGAAAAAAATTCCTATTAAAATAATTACCCACTTGAAGATTTGAATATTAATTACAGTGCGGTGCCGCCTCTGGTAAGAGAAGCAATGTGAGAACTTGTGGATCTCCTTGCATTGTTAAGAAATATGCACACCCCTCACTCCAAATTCTGTGTTAATAGAGTGAACGAGCAGTAACACAGCTGCTTCAGTAGGAGACTGTGTGAAAAGGCTTTCAGGTTGATGGAAATGTGGCATCCATGATAGCAGTGCTGGTTTAATAAGCTTAATTGCCATTGCTAAGTGCTGATGTGCTGCGTGCTTTGACAGCTGGCTTGTATCCACCTGTGCCTTAGTGATGAGTTCCTAAATATCCACTAGGATTCACTAGGGACACGTGGATTTGGGGGGGTCGGGGAAAACGCATGCCACTAATGTTCCTCTGATTGACTTCAACATCCTTTCTCAAGCAATCTGAATTTAGGGATCTGTCAAATTGGAGGATGCTATATTTATCAGTACATTCAGCATAGTTCCAATATCTCCCTCACTGTTTGTCCTTTATCCTTTATATGTTGAAATTTGTTCTTTATTCTTTATATGTTGAAATATCACTTGGATACTTCCCATTGAACCACTTCAGGAGCTGCGACATGAGAAATCTATGCTGTTGTACCCATTTGTACTGTAAAGAAAGCAGTGAGCTGCCTTTGAATTAAATGGGATTTTCAGATCTGTCCATTGTTTAAGAAAAAACAAGTTTTGGATTGTTTTAAGAGCAAGCATCTGCCTTGTGAAAAGCAGAACTGGTTTGTATTGTAACAAGTGCTCTTTCAATAAACTATGAAATACTCTTGTAAGTGTCAGACTTGTCTCAGTGAAATGGAAATGAAACTTGATTACAGGCTTGTCCTGATTTTATTGTTTTGTCTTGGGGTTGGTATCATTTCAGCAGAGTTAAAAAGGTTTCTTTAATTCTTCCTCAGTGTGATTCTTGTAAGTCTGTCCACCCTGATTTTTCTGCTGTTGTGTGAAAAGCAGCCTGCACAAATTCATGTCTACTGTCACACAGTTGTTTTTTTTGTTTTTTTTTTTTTTAAAAAAAAGGGCTTTTTATAGTGTAAGGGAATTACAAACCATATTCTTCTTCAGGGCTGTCCCATGATACCATCTTGCGAGCTGATCATCTAAATTCTGGAAGAAAAGACAGAGCTGGCTGTTCTCTATTTATTCACTCACTGAAGGCAAAAGAAACTGATTTTGTGTGTGTGTGCCTCAAATACAGGAGGGAGTGTACACTGCAGTACCTTTGCAGACATCACATAGATTCAAAGAATCTGAGTTGTTATGGCACAGCCTTCTACCTAAAAAGCTGGTCCAGTCTGGTCTTAAAAAGCTTGGCCTAGTCTCAGTGTATGATTACTTTTTTTCCTGTTTTCAGAAAAATCTATGATTGTTGTGACTTTAATATTTCCATGCCCTTGAGCAAAGAAACTTGCGTTCCCTTTCTCCACATTGGTGGAGGTAATGATTTCAACCAGTTTGAAACAGTAGAACAATATGCGGTGGGTTCCAGGGAGTCTGGGGCATGGACCTTCAGGGCAGCTTCGAGGTGCAATTTTCTTTTTTTTCTAGTAGCTGAGGCACCTTTACCTCGGTACTAACAATTACATGTATATTATCACTAATCAGATCTGGAAACGTTTACCTGGGGACCTGACCAATCTCTTAGTAGAGCAAACCAAGCCCTTTTGCAGGGCAGTCAGTGCATCTTCTGTGTCAACCGACCTGAAATTCAGCTGTTGCTCAGCACCAATTATTTTTAAATACTACTGTAGTATCAAGTTCCAGGAGGCAACCTTAGTCCTGTTTTTCTGCTTGGGCGAATGGTACCTATTGATTTTATTTCATTATGGGAAAACAAATCTTAGTTCTTTTACTTGTTTTTCAGAGTAATGTTTATTAGCGTGGGGTCAATAAAAAATGTCTGCTTAAATTAAGCATTTATTTATCTAGGTATTTAAATGTACAGAAGATACACATACTTGTCTCACAAGTCTGAAAATAGAGAAGACAAGAAGCAGGTCTTTGTCTTTGAATGTGTTTAATGTGCCTGGGTTTGTTCGTGTTGGAAGCAGGATCTTCACAGTGGAATGCCTCTGATTTTTGACCGTTGTCTCTGCAGCTTTTCAGATTCTTCAACAGAATCTGATCAAAGATTCTACTTAAATGCTACTTGAAGAGCTTTTCATTTCTTCATTTCCACAATCTAGCCACTCAAAATGACGTTCTCAGATTACCTACTTCAGACTACAGAAAAATAAATTTTGTCCTTGCTTGCAGAAGAATCTTCTTTCTGTCAGTTTGCATCTGACCAGTTTCATCTTGGTTTCAAATGTAAAAGCATTATCTTTATGTACGAGGGGGGAGCAGGCACAAAGAAGAAGGGAGTGTTTTAGCCAAATAGAAGTTCAAGAGAAAAATTAGAAAATTAAAATACAGCCCTCATACAAAGACCATATATCTTTAATAGTTCAGGTTTTTTTCTCCCTAAGGGTCATGGGTATTAAATTAATGGTATTGAAAATTCTGCAATTTCTAAGAGCACAGCTACAGTTTTTTAATGCCACCTCCAGGAAATATGATGTACAAACTTAAGGGAATATACTTCAGGTTTATCTCCTTTCCAAATGCCATCTAAAGGTCTTTCTGACTGAATTGGGGTTAAATTTAATGTAATCACATTGTGGGAGTGATAAGAATTATACTTGCTGTATGGTAACAAAGTAATGCAGCTATTTAGGTGGGATGCTTAAATAGGATGGCAGGAACATGTAAAGCTTTTCTTCTCTAGTTAGATTTAGAATGCATTACTGCAAACAGGGCATTGGAGAAGAATTTTTAGGATTTGGAGCTGTAAGAGAGAAAGTTAGAATACAAGCTGAGTGGCTTCAAGAATCCTCCTTAAGAACTCCGGAATGCTCTTAGTGAGTTGTTGTAATTCTTGTGTAAAAATCTTGAGAAGCCAATTTAATGTGTGTAATATATGCCAAAGGATTATTTGCAAAAAATAAAGTTGGGAGGTAGGATCTGAGAGCAGGAGCATGGTAACTGTGTCTGTTCTAAATATCTTGAATTTGTATTTGTTTTACCAGCAAATAATAAAAGGGTCATTAAGTTTTATTAGCATTTATTTCAAGGCATGATTATGTTGAACAGGAGGAATATGCTCTTACACCAGAAGGTATTGTTGAAGTGCTTCTTGTGGGGAAACCTCTGCACAGACTTCTCTGCCCACGTACCAGGGCGGTGGTATTTTTGTCATCTTCTGACATTAAATACACATGTGAGGGAGAGATACTTGCAACCCAAGAGGAAAATCTAATTGAAAACACAGTGTCTTTTTTTTTTCCCCTAAAACGATTTTTTTTTTGTATCAAAAGGCAAATCAGTGATGCTGTTAATCCTTCTGTTTGAGAAAATGAAGGTGAATAACCCTCCCATTTTAAATTTATTTCTGTACTTTTCTCTATTTCTACCTCTTTCTTACCTCCTTGAAAGCAGGAATCGGGTTCCCCAAAACCTCCCTTTTTTTCAGTCTTGAGAAAAAAAAGAAAAAGCTAAACCTTTCCCTCTTACAGATCCTAGGAGCATGTATATCTGATGATTTTGAAAAGCAATGCTAATATCTTAAAGGTCCCTCCCAACCCAAACTATTCTATGAATTGTTTTGGCCTCTGTCTTCTCTCTTGTCAAGGACAGATTGTACTAAACCAATAGATGTTGGTATGTGACCCCTGAGCATTAATGGAAACAGCCTTTGCAATATTTGTTCTCTGTGCCTGTCATTCCATCTGAGGTGTTAGTCTCTCTGAACTGTTCTCCTTGCTTCTGGCTGTCCTCCTACACGGTGTCTCCTCTCTCCCCACAGGACTATGAGAGTAAGCTGCAGGCCTTGCAGAAGCAGGTAGAGACACGGTCCCTGGCAGCCGAAACGACAGAGGAGGAGGAAGAGGAAGAAGAAGGTGTGTTTTGAAGCTCAAACCGACGTGGATATAGCTAAGCCTAAAGGAGCAGTTGCTATAATATCTCTTGAAATAGATAGAAAACTCACTTTGTAAAGCTGGAAAACTTCATAACATCTCAATCTCTAATCTTCACAGCATAAAGATGTAAAATACCTACTTGTAGAATAAGTGCTACATAAGCAGTGGATACATATCCTCAAATTCATTTGACACACAAACTAGACGAGTTTAACTACAACCTTTGATTTAGTGGTCTTGAATTTGAAGGAATCTCTCTTCTTGGCACTAACAGAGTTCAAATGTCTTGCACCAAAATAATACTGTTGCCTTTGTTTCCTTGTTTTGATTTTGAAATGTCATTTTTCTCCTTGGTAGGAATTCTTAGAATTCATGCTGTGACATGTCTGTGTAACTCCATTTCTGGACAGTAGATAGAGTTTATTATTCCCATAATACTTGTGTTCATTCCACTGTTTCAGCCTTTGGCTTTAGTAATTGTTAACTAGTTTAAAATAACTGGAGTGGTATTTATTTTGTTTTCTCTGTTCCAAATGTCCTTACTTGATTGATCATTATCTCTCCATTGGTAGTGGTGAGGAAATTTGAGTCCAGTTTTTCCTCCCTGACTAATAAAAAGGCAGGTTTTTGTTTTCTGTTCTTCTCTTCCAGAAGAGGTGTCGAGAACTTAATGCCGCAGTCAGCAGTAAGGATAGATACTGCGTGTGATGGTTCAGAGAAGCTGCTGCATTGGTTTATTTCTCTGTTTCTGTTCTTCCCAGTGCCCTGGACACGACATGAGTATGAACTCGCACAGTGGGCTTTCAGGAAGTGGAAATTTCACCAATTTACTTCACTGAGGGACCAGCTCTGGGGAAATGCAGTATATCTAAAAGAAGCCAATGCAATCAGTGTAGAATTAAAGAAAAAGGTAGGGACATGCAGAGTAGCTTTTTGAATTTTCTGACTGTACAATGCTGTTTCAAACACTCAGAGTTACTTGTAGTCTTTAAAGTTATATATTTCTTACTTTTTAGTTTGTGTTTTGAACTCTAAAAGGGTTCTGAAAATCACAAGTCTCTGGTTCAGAATAACCTCTGTAAATGTGGTTGATATATTCTCCTTTTCTTCATTTCCCTTATGCTGTTCCTATTACCTTATGCTGTTATGTATGTATTATAAACACGTGTACACAGACATTTCTCCAGGGCCCTGTCTCTTCCTTTTTTCTTTTATCTTCATATGGTAATTCATCTTTCAAGGAGAAGCGGGTGCTGCAGGATGTGCTAGGTTTATAGTTTTCCAGACCTCTCCTGGCTGTGACAATAAAAGCAAGATATCTGTACTCAGCTGAAAAATATGCTTTCTGCCAAGCTGAGACCAACAAAAAAAAGTGACGTAAAACAAACCCTGAATCTGCTCACAGAGATGAAAGTCAAACTGGCTTCCTACATTGCCTTGGGTTAGGTCTCTGTCCCCTTTGTGATACTGATCTTGTGACTTCTCAGAACTAAAGTAATTTTCCTTTTTTCTATGCAGGTGCAGTTTCAGTTTGTCCTGCTGACAGACACCCTCTACTCGCCGCTGCCACCAGAGCTTTTGCCCCCTGAGTTGGAGAAGACCCGGGACAACAGGCCTTTCCCCCGTACAGTGGTAGCTGTGGAAGTCCAGGACCTGAAGAATGGAGCAACACATTACTGGTCCTTAGAAAAACTCAAGTATGTAAATACTACAGACAACAAACTTCCTTATATCCAAGGAACTTCACTGAAATATTTCATCCCTTGGGTTCGTTCTCCGCTGTACTTGTTTTTTCTCTGTGTCCTCCCAAATGCCAACTTTCCAGACAGTGTGATATGTTTTAAATAGTAGCTTTCTAGACCCTTTAAACAGGTGCATTTGTTCTCCAACATCTTGCTTCACCTCCAAATTGAATTTTTTAACTTGAGGTTAGATTTTATTTTTTAAATCTAACAAGGCTCATCTCTGCATTAATTCTTTTCATGTTCCTTTTACTGCAAAAGTTTCTTTACCACCTACATTTATATAACACAGCAGTACAGGACGTAATTTATAATAAAAAGTTTAAATAAAGAAGATTCTATTTCTGTGGCAGGTACACAAATTCTAACTGCAATCTGAATTATTTTAATCATATTCTAGCAAATAAGCAAAAGCCATTTGTCTTTTCCCCATTCTCTAAATACTGACTGAAGAACTTTTTTCCCCCACTAATAACTTCCAGACAAAGGATCTTGTGGCACAAAACACTTGTTGTCTTCCATAAAATAAATGAATAATTGAACACCTATAATGGAATCAGTTTATTTTTTGAATCAAAATGCCATCATTTCTGGAATGGAATGCGAAAAACTTCCTAAATTACTCAGCAATGTCTGATGCAAGAAAAAAAAGCAAAAAATTATGCCAGAATTAGATGTAAAAGAAGAATATTTAGAAGTTTGAATGAAATCCAAGATTTACATAAGCTTCTGCAGTGACCTTGCCTCGCGCTCAGTGGGCTTAGCCTGCAAAATTTCTCCCAGAATCTCTAACGTGTCAGGGAATTAGAACAGTACCAAAGTTAGTGGTACAGACTCCCTGTTCTTCATTCTCCTGTTCCTGTGTGTAATTTGGTACGGGTGAAGTTGGCGCACTCCACTTTGTCTTCCCCGCTTCTTATTTGCTCTCTATTAATTTTTTTTTAATCCTGCTTTCTTCTTGGCAGGCAGAGGTTGGACCTGATGCGTGAGATGTATGACAGAGCCGGGGAGATGGCATCGAATACACAGGATGAGGGTGAAAGCACGATGACAGGCAGCGACCCCTTTTACGATCGCTTTCATTGGTTCAAGCTTGTTGGAAGGTACGCGACAATAATCTGAGCTGCTGGTACACTGGTAACTCCTGTCAGTTCTGGATGAACTTTGACTTTGAAAGTGGTTATAAACTGTATGGGCAGCAGTATTAGTTGTGCACTGTCTTTCAGGGATTTCTGATAGACTTAAAATATAGCGAAGAGCAGAAAATGCTCTTTAGAATGTTGCTGGTTCTGGTGTACCCTTGTAGAATCTGATTTGAATGAACCCTTAGTAATGTATAAGTTCATTTAAGAAAAAAAAGTAGGTAGACAAGTTCTATCTAAAGTCACTGGAGCAGAGCTGTGAGAATGCTAAGAGCATTGGGAACTATGAGGACAAGTAGCCCTGGACCTTATATATGTAGTTCAAATAGTTTGGTTACACCCTGTGGGAATACCTAATATCTGATGGGATTCTTTAATATTTCCTGATGTCGGCTTCACCTTTACAGTATTTTTATTTACAAAATTGCTTTGTGTTGGAAATAAGAATTGTAGCTCTCTAAGTGGATGTGCTCTCAAGATCTGTATGTTCGGCCATGTTTATATTAATTTTTCATTTGCTTTCTGCTCAGTTCAAGGATGCTCTTTTCCCTGACTTTGTTAGCAGTCCCTTCCCTTACGTTTCATTGCAGTCCACATGGTTTGAAGCCTTTGCTTGTTGTTCAGATGGTCTCTGTGCTGATGGCAACAGAAGGCTGTTAAATGAAGCATTCTTCTTTCCCCTCACTCTGTTAATTGGTATTCCGTTAACTGATATCTAGCTCCCCCATTTTCCATGGCTGCGTGAATGAGCGTCTTGCTGATCGCACGCCCTCCCCCACTTTCTCCACGGCTGACTCCGACATCACTGAACTGGCTGATGAGCAGCAGGATGAGATGGAGGACTTTGATGATGAGGCCTTTGTGGATGATACTGGCTCCGACGTTGGAACTGAGGAGGGATCAGACCTCTTCAATGATGGGCGCGACCCGTTTTACGACCGATCCCCTTGGTTCATTTTAGTGGGAAGGTTGGTGAGGTTACTCTGAGAATGGCCAAAAGGGACCAGCTCTTGCTGTAGGCTGCAGTGGCTTTGCCTCGTGCTGCACTGAATAGCTGTCAAGCCAGCCAAAATACCTATAGTATAAATTGGAATTGCCAGAGAATGAGTGTAACTTAACGTTAAGTTTTAAGTTCCCATGTCAGAAGCTATGAAGACCTAAACAGCAATTGAGAGAATAACCTTTAGATGTGACAATGCTAGTTAATATATTTCTAGATAACTGTCACAACATAGAATGAGTGTGCATTTGCTTGTGTACAGTATTTAAGCATTATTTATAAGAGTGCTCTATTTAACCATTGAAAGATTACGAAGATAGTATCATAGCATGTGATTTTCTCCCAGAGAAGGGAATGGTGGAAAGTCTTTAAGTCCAATCCAGTAAATCCATTTTTTGAAAACTCATCTAATATCTTCTCTGTCTGAAGAGAAAAGTTGACACGAGGAGAAAGAATAATGTCCCTTTCTGGATGAGGAGAAGAGTGTTCTTTGAGATGGTTTGTCTTCTCAGATTGGCGTGACTTTTGGTAGCAAGTAGGGAAAGGTAGTGAAAGGGCATCATCATTAAAATTCACCAGCTGGTGGTGTTTATCAGCACCTTCCCCACACTCTATGATTGAATTTCTGAAACAAGTTTAATGTATTTTAGAATATTACCTATTTTGACAAGATACAATTAAGGCATCATCAGACCCCAGTCTGTGGTGTGGCCAGCAAGTTGCATTAAAAACAGTACTTTGCACTGTTTCTTCACAGATAGTATTGATCAAACATAACTCATGACAAGAAACGGGAAGATTTTAGTGACTTTGTTCCTCTCTCTTCTGCTCCAACTTCCCCAGTTATCCATTTTTTTGGCATATTTGATCACTCTGAGCCAAGCTGCTTGTATAGGAGGGGATCACTGTAGGCCTTGTACAAAAGAGGGGGTCAGGCTCCTTGACCAGTAGAAGGCAGGAACAAAGGAGAAGGGACCAGAGCTTGACTCTCCTTTTCCATGACTAAGCAGGGAAGGATTCATGGTCAGGAAGGTGTGATTTTTCTGTAGATTCCTCAAATGCAGGAAACTTGATTGCACTGTTTGGGAAAATGAGGGACTGAGTTTGTCGGCCTTTTATCAAGCCTTTAGATCAGTTTAGCTGTATTGTCTAACCTTGTTCCTTGTCTTTAGTGGACCTATTTACAGACTGTGATTAAACTTGGAACTTCCTCGATCCAGTCTTTGAAAAAAAAATTGCAGTTACCAAAGATGCAAGAAACTGCATTAGTTCTCTTTGATCTCTGTGAGTTTGTGCTCTTGTGTGCCATGTCTGATAAGGTGGTTTATAAAATTCAATTCTTTCAGGTTAATCTGATTCCCCCTGAAGTCAGTCTGGGAGAGCCACCTTAACTGGCTTGGCAGTGGTTGTCAGCTGGTTAAAGCATCCGTGCACGGTCTGTGATGGCAAGGGCTGCTTTCTTGTACCCACGCTGGCAAACTCAGTGTATTCTCCTGTTGGGCCTGTTCTTTCAGAGCGGGACCTTCAGTGCTTGGGAAAAAGTTGAGCTATTCATCTTCATTTCACAAACTCTTCAGGAAGCACGACACAAGCTGAGCAAATAGAGTGTATAATGAAAACAGTTGTGCTTCCTGGCAATTACACAACTCGCTTCCCGTTTCCATGTATTAAAAATAATACTGAGCTCTGTCTGTAGCCAGACGTGGAGCTGCAGCAGTTAAGGGTACATGAGAGCTGCACGTATTGAGGAGCTCTACTTGGGTTGTAAAGTGTATTGAGGAGTGAAAGTTTGTGTATCTCCTGGCAGAAAGCTGAATGACTTTATCCCAGTCGTTGGTTTCCATTCTGTTCCGTTTCTATTCCTGTTCTGTTCTATTGTGCTGATTCTCTCAGCAGAAAGCTGTTGGACTGTTCATTGACACCGAGTAGAAACTGTTTGGATTCCTCAGTCTTTTCAAGCATGAGAATTCCACTTTTGTGGAACTCAGTGGGACTCACAAGTATCAGAGGGTACATCCATCTACATAAATATTGTTGAGCACATATATTCATTTTATAACAAACCCAAAATTCTTTAACACTTTTAATTGTGGACTGGTTTATAATTTGTTGAATACATAGGACAAAACTAAAATAATATTTTTTGAGGGGATCATCAGCAATAATGAGTCAAGGTCACGAAGGAGAGGAGGAGAAGTTGATCAGTTAGTTACCCAACTCCTTGAGCATCAGAGTATTTTTTTTTTCTTTGTGCTGTGACTGTCTTTTATTTATACTATATCTATTAAAGAAAAGGAAAAAAGAGCTGGTCCCTTTAGCCATCTCTTCTGGCATGCTGGGTTGTCTTTAAGGCTGATTCTATGGAATGGTATGACACACCAAGCATTTGCTGTGTTTTTAAGGGTGGTGGGAGAGAACTATGGGATATTTTATTTAAATCTCAAATTGATGTGTTTGTTTAAAAAAATATTCATCATCATTCTGAGTTCTGTTGGTTTTGTTTTGACTTTTTTTAAAAAAACAACTTGTGTTTGTTAAATTTCATTTCTCGTTTTGTTGTGAGTATGCCATTTTACCTCACCAATCTTTCTGCTAATCCAGCTCCCCCCTCTTTCAGTCTGCTGGGCTAAGGTGCAGGGGGACACTCGTATATGGGCTCTTTGGGGAGTGGGAGTCCTCCCAGATGTGGGGAGAGGAGGAGGAGGAGAACCTTTAACATTTCATCCACTCCTGACTTGGTGGTGTGTTGTGACAAAGCAGATGGAATGGTGCTGGAAGGCAGAATTAGTGCAAAACCAGCTCTTTTCTGCCTACAGCAAATGTGCTATTGCTCTGCATCCTACTGAAGAGATCCAGCATTTCTGTCACCAAACAGGAAACTTAAAACTCTTTGCATTATGTGCTTTTCTTTTTCTAAGTTAAAATGATTTCAGTGAGCGAGGTGACTGGATGGATGGAAGGAAGTTATGGAAGATAAATACTTTTTCTTTGGGATTGACACTTTACTGGCATGACAAAATTGTAGTTGCTAATAAACCTGAATGCTTTGGCTGTCATACGTTGAACAGCAGTTTCAGAACTTCAGCCATGCTTATGAAAACATATTTTTATTTTTCATGTAGTTAATGCTTTCACTTTCCACTAGTTTCAATCGAAGTAGGAAGGCTTCTGTAATGGCTGCCTCTATTAGTTACTCAAACTGACTCTTGCTTTGTACATATCAATTCAAGGCTATTTAGATTCCTGGTGGGGGAAAAAAATGTCTGTTCTCCTTAGTTTAAAATGTGGTTTTCAAACTGTGTGTGTTTTTTGTGTTGAGCATATAACTACATACTGTCCCAACTCCATCCCTCGTCCGGTCCAAGCAAACAATTCCAGTTTGTTAGTGTGGGGGAGTCTTTTCCTGTATGGTGGGATGCTGCTTTCTCAAATGAGCATCACCTGAAATTTCGAAGCTAAAAATGAAAATGTTTTCTTAGAGAAGAAAAAAAAAGCAATACAACTTCCCATTTTGTTACTTTAAATTAGGCTCTTTTCCCTTCCCCTGTGTTATCACTTAACGAGTGCTTACCTCACTTTGGAGCAGACTGAAAAGGAATTAGACCCTAATCTTAGTCAAGTGTTATGTTGCAGTTGTTTTTTGTTGTATGGTTTTCTTCAGTTTTTGTTTTGGTACTTTTATAGCCTTATTAATCATTCTCTTCTCTATTGCATTTTATCATCGCTTTGGTTTTTAGTAGCTTTTTTTAATGTGTCTTTGGTTCTCAACTGACACCCGTTTGACTCCCTTGCCATTTCAAGAGAATTCATTTGTTTTGGGAAGGGGCCCGTGAACCCACAGAGAAACACTTCCCTTCCCTAACCTTGGTCCTTAGTGGGACACAGGGAGCTGAGGTGGGATCAGCCTCGTTTTTCTCAGAACAAACTCTGCAGCTGATGGCTCCAGACAGAGGCAGTGAACATCTTTATTTCTCTCTCAGTTCTCTTCTGTCACACAGGACTTTCCCTAGGAATATTAAACAATAACAGTTGTAAATTTGAGGAATTCTACTTTCATAATAAAGACTAATAAAAAGGACTGCAAGAAGGGAATCCAGTTAAACAAATGACTGGTATTTAGTATAACTTAGTATACATAATTTCATAATAATTCCAAACATAATTAGTCACTTTGAATCTAATCACTGGTAAAACTATTGGTTAGACTTCTATATTGTCTCAGTATTCTTATGAACTTTGAAACAGTTCACTCAATAATTAAAAGCCTTCCATTTTTTACCCCTTGTTGAGAGCCATTCTTGCCGACTTGTCAGGCATCTCAACATTTGAAA
Organism: Scolopax mira; assembly: GCA_004320125.1. Taxonomy (NCBI): domain Eukaryota; kingdom Metazoa; phylum Chordata; class Aves; order Charadriiformes; family Scolopacidae; genus Scolopax; species Scolopax mira. Next base: position 131,087 of record BJBW01005775.1, read on the forward strand.
TTTTGCTCAAGCTGATCACGCTGAAGTGTCTGGTGTTCTAAGAACTTTTGCAATTCGTTGCAGGAAAGTAAAATAATAATATTAGTCTAACCTTTAATTAAAAACCTGTACAATAAAACTTGTGAACTTCACTGTTCCAAAACAGACCCTGCTTATATGTAACTTTAAAAGTTAGTATATGGCAGGATCATCCAGTATTGGACCTTAATGCTGCTTTTCCTTTTGTAAACTGTAATTTCTACACAATTACTCTTGAGTACTGTTGTGGTGAATCATTGTTTGTGGGTTTTTTGTTTGTTTTTTTTAAGAAACAAATATATTACTCCTAAATATATTTAGCTGTGAAGACTACCTGTCTTCCACTCTCTGTACACTCAGTGAATCTTCAAAGAAACCTAAGAGATGACTTAGGGTTTACTGGGGATTTCTGATTACTTTGTATGCAGTGTTATCAAATGTACGTAGAAGAGAGAAAACATTTGGTCAATCTGTTCTGAAGAGTGTTTTCATATGTTCAGTACGATATTTGAGACTCAGCAGTTCAATTCCCTTTCCATTCCTCACTACAAACTACACTCATGGAGTGGAAAACTCAACAATTCTTTATAATCAGTAGTTCCGTAGTAGACTTCTGCCATCTTGCTAACAGCTCCGTTTACAACTGTAGTGCCTCTAAAATTACCTTTTAGAAAGCCATCATCTTAAATCGTCTCCTTCATGTGTTTTGTAACTCACTAATACAAACCCTGTGTCTCCGATATACTCTGATTTGGAGCATTTTGTAGCTTCCCTTAGCTTTGACACTGCCGAAGAGCCCTGTGTGGACAATATGGATACACAGCCACGGCGCAGGTCTAATAGAAGGACTAAAGTAGACTGTCTGAAGATTTGAATGTCCCGTTACCCAACTGATGACTGCAGTCTGGGTTTCCAGGGGATTGCTTAATGCTGTTTGTGTTTTCTTTCCTTCCAGAGCGTTTGTATACCTGAGCAATCTGCTGTACCCGGTGCCTCTTATTCACAGAGTGGCTGTTGTTAGTGAGAAAGGAGAAGTGCGAGGATTTCTTCGAGTAGCGGTGCAAGCTATAGCAGGTGAGACACCCCGAGAGCTTTGTATTGCAACTCTCTGGTACACTATGAATAGCTGCAGCTTTAAAAAACAGGCAAACAAATAAAATCTGAATGCTGATTTGTTTTAGTGTTGCAAAGAACACTTGGTTTTTTACTGTTAACTTGCTTTTGAAATTTTTTCATTGCTGTGAATCATATGGATCAAGCATGAATAAATCTTGAAATAATATTACTGATCAGAAGCTTTTAGAATACTGGTGTTGACCACTGAAGTTTATACCTGGCAACTAATTCTACAGTGCTTTTTAGCACAGTGAAAGGGCTAACTAGTGTCAGTAAGGCTAAAAACTAAAATTAAAGCAAAGGTTTTCTTTCTGGCTCCCAGTATAAAGAGTGGACAAAGGTTTATGCAAGTTCGGTAGTTGTGATGACTTGCAGAAAAATTAAATGTACCACATGTTTGCTCTTCTCCTTTTAAGTAATGCCCAGAAACGTGCTCCGCTGTTCTCCGGCTGAATAGCATGTGAAGAAGTTCTTGAACTGACGCTTTTCAACATATTATAAACAGAAACGAGCAGCAATTTTCCATTTCATTGCTCCACTAAACCATGTTGAGACTTAGAAGCTGCTTTCACATACTGTTTAATCACCAAGAATTATCAGCTTTTCAGAAGAGAAGGGCAGATGTATGGGGATGGGAACTGCTTCAGCCAGTTTTGAACTGGTATTGTATGTGTGCCAGAGCTTAACTGCTGTCTCTTAGTCAACTGCTAATACTTTGTACTTTTCTTCTAGTGTGGGGTGAGCTAGTTGAGTTTGCTGTTGGTAGTTAGCCACATCTTATCCGTGCTGGTGAGAGCAGAGACACTTCCCATCATTTGTCCTTTCCAGCAGTGGCCGACTGCCAGTCTCTCTTTATTGTTTAGGTAGGGTAACCCTGGAAGCTCCGCTCTCCATGGGAACGTATAATGAAATCTCAGAGCCTGAAGATGTGTAGGAATCACCCTGGCAGGGACTAAAACAGCAAGTGAAAATAAAATCTATTTTAATGTGTACAAAAGTCTCATTTCTAGCTTGCTTTGGTCTCCTTAGCATTGACCAAATATGAAGAAGCAATATTCTATTTACCCATCTAAATAAATAGAATACCATGATTAATAGAAATTGAACTGGACACATAACTTGAAAAAAGGGCCATGGCATTATGTGGTCCCTATGCAAAGTTTTGGAGCACAGTGTGGATATTGGGATTTCTCCTGCAAACATGCATTTATTGTGGAAAAAATACCTGGCACTTAACCAGGCCTCATTGTTGTTATTCCACAAAGAGGAGAAGGTTAAATGAACAGATTGCATGGACAGAACTGCCTTTCAGACTTACAGCGGGTACTTGTGAAGCTGTGCTAGTGGGACTGCTTTAGTTTATGGCTACAGAATTTTAGATGCCAGTTTAAATCAATGCAAGTATACATTCCCATGTGGGTCCTTGTATCATGGTATGTGAATTCACCTCAGCTATAGCAATCAGAAGTAAAAAAATAATCAGAATGAGTATTGAAGTTGTTTTGCATTCAAAATTCTCTAAAGTGTAGTCGTGATGAAAATTCATAGCTTGTTTTGATGCTTTTCCACACAAGTTCCTAATGGATAGATTTCTGCTATGATTTTTTTTGAGCACTTATTCTAATCTGTTACTGGATGACTGGAACTCTTCCACTTTATGGACTGGTTCCCATTGTAATCAGAATTTCCATTTAGTGACTCTGTGGGTTTTTCCTTTTCCTCCTCCTCATTTTTTCCCTCCTGTTTTTCAGCTGATGAAGAAGCCCCAGATTATGGGTCTGGTATTCGACAGTCTGGCACAGCTAAAATTTCATTTGACAATGAATATTTTGATAAGGTAACAATTCTTTGAAAATTGAGTTAGGTTTCTTTGGGTGCATTGGTTTGTGCTTCTAAATAAAGAATAAGTAATGTGGGGGGAGAAGGGCATGGGAAATCCAGAAGGTACAGAGTCTGTTACATACACCTTTGTTTATTTTTTCAGAATGATTTTTCTTCAGTTGCGATGACTCGGTCTGGACTGTCATTGGAAGAATTAAGAATTGTGGAAGGACAAGGACAGAATTCAGAGGTTACCACTCCTCCAGAGGAGATCAACAGAACGAATGAGCTAGGTGAGCAAGAAATACGTAATAGTTTTGGAGAGCTTCAGGGAAATCTGGGACACTTTCAGTCGTGGTAGAAAGGGGTTCTGAGTGTCCTTCAAGAACATGACAAGTAGGGAGCGGTGTAACCGATGGGTTACATATAATAGATGCTGGAGTTATTCACTTGAAGAATTGTGCAGAAAAAAACTGTTCCCAGGTATTTGGAGCTTTAATTATCAGCAAATAATTTGGACTCAAGAGAAAACCAAAAGAGTGTGATGGGACTAAACTGATGCCTGAAGGAATATTATAAGAAAAGAAAAGAGGAAAAAACCCAAAAGAAAAGTGATTTCATGTGGGATGTTTGTTTCTCCCTAAGACTTGAAGTCAGCCACTTTGGATGGAAAGATGACTATGGAAGGATTCACTGAGGAAATTGGTGATCACTTGAAACTGGGCAGTGTGTTTACCTTCCGTGTGACAGTGCTACAGGCCAGCGGCATCCTTCCTGAATATGCAGATATTTTCTGCCAGTTCAAGTAAGAATTTGTCCTTATTTGCGTTAGGCAATGAATTTGATAGAGAGTGCAAATAATAATTAGCAATGGAGGGTTTGGTTGAGAGCTTTTCCAGTCAGTGACAGTGTGGTATAGCACAGAAAAACACCTTGCCAGTTACTGGGATTCCTGTTACCAGCAGTACCTGCTTTGTGTGAGAATAAAGAATAAAGTTTAAAGAATAAAGTTAAAGAATAAAGTTTTGCAGAAAGGATCTAGTTATAGGTAGCTTAGGTTTTTGCTTAATAATGGCTTTTAATGTGAAAAATCTGGTATTAGATTGTACACAAGCTCATCTGAATGAAAGCTATGTGAACCTGGAGTATCTCGATAGCTTGCCAGTAAAAATGTTCTTTGGCTTAGTGTCTTAAGAAAGAGGATGAAAAATGGGAGTAATAAAGACACAAAGTAAGCACAGAAATTGTGGTCCCAAAGACTAGGGTATTCCTCTTAGCTTTAGGCCATCACTCAATTCCCCGTAAAGTTCTCGCAGAATAAATTTTTGGGCTTCATTTCAGTGTTGGGTTCACAGCACAGCAACCTTCACTAAACTGTTCTGTGGTGGTTTATTTTTGGTTTGTTGCTTGTTTGTTTTAAAGCTTTTTACATCGGCATGATGAAGCTTTCTCAACAGAACCTCTGAAAAACAATGGTCGAGGGACTCCCCTTGGCTTTTATCATGTTCAGAATGTAAGTAAAACTCTCCATGCTTAGTAAGTGCCTGGTTTAGCACTGGGAGTTGTGTGTGTGTCCTTGTTAAAGTCCTGAGGTTTAGGGGAAAGGGGGACAAAGGGAATTCTTAAGAATAGACAGTAGGAGGAGCAATGAGGTGAATGATGTAATCCCCAATAGAGAACAAAATACGGAATGATCCTGTGTGGCAGATTTAACTCTTCTGTTTCACCTCTGCTTCCTGCCCTTGAATTCCCTGTTTCCTTTCCAGGATGTTCCATGAAAGCAGTCTAGAATTTGGGGAAATAAAATATTTGTGAATAGCAGCACTCATGATCTCAGATGAACTGAATATGTCTATTTTTATGAATTGTGTAATCCTTTCATTACATGTACTCCCTCTTCTCCTACTTAAAATGCCTGATGTTGAGGCTTTCATTTTCTCCTTTATTGGAGAGTGAAATTAATGCCTAAACCAAAAAGGAATGCACTTTTAGTGTGATACTCAACCATATGAAAAATAGAGACTCATAAAACTCAGACTTAGAAGATTTCCTTTTTGTATGTCTCATTTTCTTCCCTTAGATTGCTGTGGAAGTGACGGAATCATTTGTGGAGTACATCAAAACAAAGCCTATTGTGTTTGAAGTCTTTGGACATTATCAGCAGCATCCTCTCCACCTGCAAGGACAGGATCTCAACAGGTAGCGGTCACTATTCTGGCAGAAGGGCTTTGTGGTCATGCTCAGGTTTGCTCTGCAGTTCAGGCAGTGCTTTTTCATACTTCTGAAATTATACAGCCACTCCCTCACGAGTTGGATTCCCGACGGAGATGAGAGCACTGGCAGAGGCCTCTTTACCTAGTGCAGGATGTTTTGTTAGTGAGTGATGGAATTGTTCTGCCATCTCAAACGTGGGAAGCTGCTTTGCTACTACAGCTGCATCCACCCTACAAACGTTGTGGTGGTGGAACATTGTACTCTGAACTTCAGTGGTGATCTCCGTGAGCTCAGTGCTCCAAGATGCAGCATTCCCTCAGGGCAAGTGGCCTCATGCATAAAGGTGGGATGACAAAAGAAGAGAAAAGGAAAACAAAAGGCTCTCAACCTTTTGACATACTAGTGGCAAAGTTGCTGAGCATTTGAATTTTTGGAAGGGGGGAAAGGACCTCTAGTCACTGTTCATAGCTATAGGAAGAGGCTGTTGTCTGGACTCTTGGCCTGGTTCACCCTCCTGCTGGAGGCAGCAGCTGCAAAGAGGAAGCATGTGCTGGTTTTAAGAGGAAATGCCAGCTGAGGCATGTTCCTTTGCCTTTAGTTATTCTAGGAAATGCCTGTTACCTGCATAATTTTTCAGTGCAGAATGGGGGTAGAGCAGTTGAAAATTGTAAATTTTTTTTTTTTTTTTTTTTTACTGATGGCTAGGATTAATTAAGTTAGAATAGGAAAAGGATGCAGGTTGGTCTGAGAAGTGTGCTGAGTCCACTTGTTTTCCTGACAGCTGATATTTACTTGTCTTCATGGGATTGTGAGGATAATTTTAGAGGGGAAAAGTGGGTGGAAGGACTCTACTGGGCATGTGTGTGTACATACATGCATGTGTGTATTAATGGATAGGTATTTATGTTTAGCTACCTCTATATTAATAACTCTTTTCATTTCTCTGTAGCCCTCCACAGCCTTCCCGAAGATTCTTTCCTCCCCCTATGCCACTCTCAAAACCAGGTGAGAACAGTTCTGGAATTCTGTGCAGCACATGTCTGCTACTGAAAAGGAAGGTTGAGGTGTATTCCTAAGGTGTTCAGAACACCAAGAAATGTAATGAAGTGAATGTTGCAAAGGGCATTGGATCTGTCTTTGCTGGCCATCTTCCTTTTCATGTGTTCTTTTCAACCTCCTCTTTTAGAAAGTTTTTCTTGGTTCATTAAAGGGTAGAACTACATTCCAGAGGCGCTGACCCTATTCCATGAGATCTGGCCATGGCTCTTTATGTGCTTACTGAGCACTTCACTGGAAATGTGCTTATTCATTAACTGTTTCATCTTTTTGCTCTCTAACATGCTTGTTTAATGAGTCAGTCTTGTTGAAATGATCCTTGGTTTTCTTTGCTTAATTTTAATAATGCATGCTGAACTCTTGTGGTTGTTTTCCATTTCACCCTTTAATTTCCTCCTTCTCCAGCTTTCTCTCACCTGCATATTTCTACCAGCCTTTTTTTTTTCTTGTGTGTCTTCCATTCCGTTTGCAGACCATGAAAGAAAAATTGAGTTAATTAGGTATCTTATGTCTGGCTATGTAAACGTGCATGTGCTGAACACGCTCTCCGAGCATGCCAACGTGCTTGCGTCCTCTGCTGTGGCTGCTTTCCAGGATGGAGCTGACCAGCTGCCACCTTTTCTCTTTCTGCCTATTCCCAGTTGTCAGAGTGAGCGGGCTCCTAAACGAGATGGTTAGTAGCCAAACTTGATCTGTGGTAGATGTAGACGTAGTTCCAAAACATGCCACAAAATTCCTTTTCTCTTACCTTTATCACGTAGTGTTCCTGGGACTAGAAACTGCCATGGTTGTGGTCATGGAAGAATGATGCTGTGCTTAAGTTTAGGGCTATTCTGGAGTGAACCATAGAGAAAATCTATGAACTCCAGTGTGCTGGGTATCACAGATTTTTCTGGGTCATTGTATCTATTTCCTGAAACTTCCTGGACCTCTTTTTTTTTTGTTCTGTGCATAGTTTTAGGAGATTGGGATGAGAGATGCTGTATACAAAGAAGCAGCTAGCTGTAGAGGAAATGTTCTGGTGTTCTATATAGGTTTCCTTTTTGCACATCTTTTTTTGCCACTAACCGTGCTGTTCCTCACTTACGTTTTTATTTTGTTCTATTACCAAAAAAAAAAATAAAGTGAAGAGACACTGGGTATTAATTACACCCATGCAAGTCTCTGAGAACTTCTAAAATCAGCTTTCACGTTTACTTAAATATGTCTTTCTGTTGTTTTTCTTCTTCTAGCTCTTTTGAGTTTCTCTGCTTAGCAGTAAAATAGGGCTTGAGAGGCTAAAAGGGAGAATAATTATTTGGCTTAATAAAAGCAGTAAGGTTAGTATGTGAAAAGAGAAAAAATGGAAAGTCAGTTGCAGAGTTACAAAAACACCTGTTAGAGTACACAGGAACTAAGCTTTTAAAATGTTCCCATTTCCAAAAATGAATGAACAGATTAAGAGAAGTCATGTAATGATAGCTAAAAGGCGTGATTAAAGTACATGTGAAGGAATATCAGGTTATTTCTAGAATGTCAGTTATCCCACTTTTTTTTTTTTTTAGCATAGTTTATCCCTGCATTTGCATTAAAGGAATTAAAGAGGATCTGGCCATTAGTAATCACTAATATTGGAACATAAGGAGCCCAGAAACATACTTTGGCAGGATTATGGCTCTGGAATAAGTCTTGTTCAGCCTTTTTACATACATATGCTGTTACCTAACTGGTACAGGAGACTGGCAATTTGTAACTCGAAGAAGTAAAGACCAAAGTTTTAAATTCTTGATTTTTTTTTTTTTTTTCTTGTGTGGAGAAGTACTTTATGGGTGAGTAATGGTGCAGACAAACAGACCTAAGCAATTCTGAATCACAAACTGTTAAGTCAGAAAGTAACTGATGCACGTTTGAGGAAACTCTTTTTTGGTGCATCTGGAGAGATTGCATATCTTTACAAGCTTTTTTGCATACAGTTTTGTTTCACTATTTAACGGTTGGTTTTGTGGTTTGTTTGGGTTTTTTTACATCTAGTAACTTAGGTCTAAAAGCCAATGCTTTGAGAAATAATGATTGTTGTAAGCGACAATATTTTCATGGGAAAAGATGTGATCTGCATATGTACATAGAATGCAGAGGATCACTGAAATGACATGTTTCTGTGAGCCCTTGGATAAGCTTTACTTGTTCAGTCTTTGTAAACCATTCTTTTTTCTCTTCTTTTTTTTTTTTTTCTTCCTCTTTTTTTTTTTTTTTCCTTAAGTGCCAGCTACAAAGCTAAATACTATGAGCAAACCCAGCTTGGGCCAGAGCGTGAGCAAGTATGACCTCCTTGTGTGGTTTGAGATCAGCGAATTGGAGCCAACAGGGGAGTAAGTCCCATATTAATCTTTCTTCCTTTAAGAACAGTGGTTTATGGGAGGTTGATCTTTTACCTTTGTTCTTTTCAGGCAAGGCTGACATTTAGCAGTCATTATTGGGCAGTGGCTTGTCTTATGTCAGCCTGGTGTCTGACTGGCTTGTAGTGCCTGGTTGTAGTGTCCATTGTCCCATGGAATCCCATGCACAGCAGTTGAACAGGTGCTGGGAAAACTTACCTTACATAGGCCATGAGTTGAGATTCTTTGGGTCACTAGGGACTTCCTGCTCCAGAAGTCATCTAGTAAACCCTATTTTATGTTCACTTCTGCTACAAGGAAGGTTTTCCCCTGACAGGTCTTTTGGGAGAAGTGAGTTCCACACAGTTTTCTAGAGGTACTGGAAGAATAGTATAAGATACTTCTATATTTCACTGATACTGTGGGCCCATAAAGAGTCCAGTCTGAGAGTCAGTAGAAACACACTGATTTCTTCAGATATGATATGGAGAGGTGACTGTTGGCAGCAGAATAGAGAGTAAAATTGCTGTGCTGGTGTGTGTTTCCTGCCTGTTGATTGCACTGTCTCACACAGGTATATTCCTGCTATTGTGGACCACACTGGAGGCCTGCCCTGTCAGGGGACGTTCCTGCTTCACCAGGTACTAATAAAGGCTGTAGAACAGCAAGTTTCATCTCTGAGGGGGTTAGAATGCTAATGACTGCACTTTGCATCTTTCATGTCTCCTTTTCCCACACAGCTGTGTAATGATAGCTGTAGGGTCAGTCATCTCTCAGCCTGTACTTAGTTTGCTGGCTTTGGGCTACGAGGAGATGATGTTTGGCTCCTAGAACATTGCTGTTTCCTTTGCTTATCGCTATGCATCCCACTCATGATAGATGAAAGCCTTTTAAAAAGCCAGAACCTTTGGGACCAGATTAGTACCTTCAGTGTTCTCCAGCACCTCTGCCAAGGACACAGAAGGATCATATGGACTCAACTTCCATTGGTGCTTTCTCAACTGCATGTGAGGATGAGACAGATCTACAAAATGACCGTGTCTCGTGCATTTTAAATGCCTGTAATAATCCTTAATAATAATTTGTCTTTAGCTAGATTCTAAAGATAATCCTAGTTAAATATTGTTTATATGTTTTTTATATGTTGTTTATAAATATTGTTAAAATATGTTCTGTTTTTTTCTACTCTCACATTCTAAGTTTCCTTTTCATCAGACCTGTGACTTGCATTTCCTTTCTTAAAATGATAAGAATAGGTCTTGCATCTTAGGAGTAATGGTATATTCCAAAAATTTCCTTAAAAAAGAATAAATAAAAATGCTATACAGTTCTGGATTTACTGGTGTCTTCACCACCTGAGGAATTTTACTTTTTCAGATTTATTTCTATTCTACAATTTTACCTTCTTCCCAGCTATTACAAAATTTCATTGTATTTTGTCTTGTAACAGATACATATGACAAAGGAGGAGAATATCTCATGAGTAGCTGCTATTTTCTAGTAACTTTTTTTGTTGTATAGATACTTTTTCTTTTGGTGTCTATACACTTTATATGTAACACATAAGTATATAAGCACACATTACCCAAGTATTTGCTTGGTTTTGTGGTCAACTCTGATATATCCCAGGGACCATATGTACCTTTGAGAGCATAACAATTTCAGCACTATTTTAGGCTGAAAAACCACTGCCTTTGTGGAATGAGAAGGGAAAAGTCTTAAATACTGTTGCACGTGAGAATGTGATGTTCTTCTTAATTTAAGGGCCCTGAAAACATAGGTGGTTGTTCACACTTATAGACCAGTTTAAATGATCTTATTTGCTTCGTTTTTTGCAGTTTAAGTGAAAAATAGATGATTGTGTGTGTGTGACTACTTCACCAATATTTTGGTTTTGAACTCTACCAGGGAATCCAGCGTAGAATTACAGTCACCATTATCCATGAGAAGGGCAGTGAGTTGCACTGGAAAGATGTGCGAGAGCTGGTTGTTGGTGAGTACATGGTTTTGCACACTGCTATGTAAGGAAAAACAAGTAGTAATGGTGATGTATCTTTGTATCAGATTCTGTCCTCTATGAGTATTGACTGTGAGAAGAGCATTTTGAAAAAGATCCAGAGGAAAAAAATTAAGTTTTGCAACTTCCAACTTAGAGCTGATTGTTAATCCTAGAGTCTGAAATTATATTTGGGAGAAAACAAATTTCTTCTGTGTTTCAGTTTTAGTTTTAATTGATTCCCCCTCCTACCCTTTTCAGGACGTATAAGAAATAAAGCAGAGGTAGATGAAGCTGCTGTGGATGCTATTCTGTCTTTGAATATTATCTCTGCAAAATACCTGAAGTCTTCTCACAGCTCCAATAGGTAAGTGAATGAAGTGAGCACCAGGGCGGGAATCTGGAATTTCTTTGACCTCTGAGATACTGGCAGGAAGTTTGGAAAGCTGAGAATGTTGATAATTATTACATGTATAATTCCATGGGCACAGGGCACACAGATGGAGAATTAATGTTACCATAAATACTTGCAAAAGCTGAAGTTCATTTGTCTGTGTGGAAGATTTGTTGGTAAGGCATTTGAATTACTTTCCATTGGTAAACACCACAAAGGGAGGATGGAAAGGAACAGCTTAAGGGAGTCTCGGAATTTAACAGAGTTTCTAAACTAACATCAAGGTTTATTGCTAGAATATAGCATTGAAGTACAACAGCAATTTCAGGGGATGTATTTATGGATATGTACATACCTACCTGTATTATTCCTGGAATAAACATGTGACAATTTAATCAAGAGCTGTGCTTGGTAAATTAAGCTTCATAAGTTGTGGATTTATACAGATGTATCAAATTGATCCAGTTGTAATAAGGAGGTGTCTGTTCCATGTACCTGCAGCCATTTGGGCAGCAGCAGGGCCCCTGTCTGAGAGCTTTCTGGCTGCCTGTGTCTCCTCATTAGGGTGCTTTGCTGTGAAGATCAGTCAGACTCCACATTGTTGCAGACACTGAAGGAAAACAAAGGGCAGTGAGGCAGAACGCTGCATTGCCAGCACGGCCTCTCCCTCCTCTGACATCAGCCGAGTCACTTGACCACGCAGTGACTCTGTTTTGCTGGTGCAAAGCAGGAATATCTCTGAAATTAACTCTGAATGAGTGTTTCCGGAGAGGAAGGGGTTGTTTTAGGGCACGTCTCTGGTGCAGCTGCTGCCTGCTGAGGCGGTGTCCTTCTTGGCGCTGAAATGGCTTCTTCCTTCTCTGTTAGAGGCCTGGACTTTGAAATAGCACTGAGATATTAAAGGTGGATTCAGGACAACGGCTCCTACCAACTGAATGTCTCCCTGCCACCTAGTGTCTGTAAAGGCACACAGTGACAGGGATTTCAGCAGTTATTCTTTGCCTTCTGCTGAGAAGTGGGTATTTTACTTGTAGTAAATTGAATTAATGGATCAGTCTAAGTGGAATGTAAAGGGACTGTTGCTAGTTTCCAATCGGATACTATTGGATTTGCAGCTGGGAAGCCCTGTACTTTCTCTTCTCTAGCAATTTCAAGAAATTCTTATATAGCTCTGTCATTTTCTATTAGATGGGCCACTTGGGTGAACGATGAGTGTGAGTGAAGTGAAGCCATTGACCATCTTTTACCAAAATGCCAAGGTTTAAGTTGTGGGATGAGAGCATGGCAGGGTGGTGGACTAAGGAATGTGTCTTATGTTTGCTCATTGTCTGCAGGCTTGTTTTCTGCTTGGTGTGGCTTGGTTTTCTTTAAGTCCACTTGTTGTGTTCCTCTCAGCTGTTGCTTTTTTGTTCTGCTTTTGGCTGCCCTAACTGAGGCTCTTTCTATGTTTTTACAGGCTCTTTCTTGATAAGGATATGCCTAGGTATTTTCTGTTTGCTTCCTCTGTACATAAAGGTTCTTGAAAATAGAATGCTTTATGTCTCATTTGTATTGCTGCCACTTCCCTATTAGCTGTTACTGAATTCTGTTAGCATGCCTCTTAGCTCCTCCAGAAGTAGTTTACCACCTCCTCCTTTGTGTCAGGGCTTTATTCAGGTACAATTCAGTTGGGGACTTGTGAGCTTCAATATTCCTTCACATGTAAGCAAGAGCTTGCTTCCTTCAATCTTTTTGATTGTCAAAATGTACCATCAGAATATAATCCCTATTTGTAGTCCTTGCTATTTTCTTCCTTTTTTCTGTATCAAAGAACTAAATTTGGAATTTCTTACTGTCTTTGACTCCATAACTTACCATGTCTGAAGTACCAATTCAGGGGCTGAATGATTAAGTTATTCGAAATTCCAGCTCAGAATTGCACTGAACAAAAAGCAGTGGCTGCCATGTGACTGGCATTCAACCTCTGTTCTGAGCCTGGATTTGCATCCGAAATTTAACTATGTGGTTGCTACTTTTTCATTTCCCAGTTGGCAAAGAAGCCAGACGTGTAGTAGCTGCTCAGACTGGATTCCTCTTTCTCCTTCCAGGCTGGATCCCAGCCAAGCAGGCTGGCTGCGACAATTTGCACTCTGCTTTCTGTGTTCTGCCTCTTTGAAAAAGAGAAGACTCTGAGTGTTCAATGCTCTCAATTCACCCCCTTTCACTGATGCTGAAATCCATTTACAAATCAGTTCTAACTATACATTGGTGCCTTTAACGTGTTTCTCCTGTTTTCCATGCATTGCCTGCTCTGTGCTCCATTTTCCTCCATGTGCTATTGGTTATGCTGTCGGAAGTTTGCTCCCTCCTGTTTTTTGTCTCCCTCTATTCTAGCAAGTTCTGGTTTGGACAGGCAAGGCTGGGTATATTTAACTTCCTGGCTAGACGAAATCCAGTAGAGTAACTGTCTCGAAGCTATACTTGATTTCAACCTGGTGTTCATCCAAAAATCAGCATTTTGCTAAAGGGGAACTCTTAGTTCTGTGCTGATGAACATTTACACGAGTGTTCTCTCTTCTTGAGAAGTTCAAATGGTGCAGAGCTGATTGAGGGGCCAGGAAGACTGGCTTTCCCATCTGGGGACAACCAGGTTTTACAACTTTTTCTTTCACCCAAGCTGTAGATCTGGAGCTTACTAAAAGCTTAAACATTGCTCTTGTAACTAAGAAATGACAAGATGAAAACATTGGGACTCAGCACAGATTTGTAAAGGGGTAGGCAAAGGCAAACCTGTGTTGTTTGCCTAATCTAACTCAAGTAAGGATTATTACACTACTGTACTTTTAAAGTTACCAATTACTTAGCCTTTAGAATGTGTTTCTCTGGAATTTTTAATAGAAGCACGACATTTAGAAGTAATTTTTTCAGTATGCTACTTGATAAATTCAGTATTTAGCACTATTGTGCTAATATTGTGTCTTACTACAGTAAGACTGTATTACTTGACTGTGCAGTTCGTGGTGCTTCAATGACCAATGAAAGGCACCTATATTTGGTGCAGGGGTGTTCTTGGGAATTCTATTTGAGAGCCAGAACTCTTAGTTTCTGATATGTCTACTCTTAGGCCATTTTGTGTTTCCTTTTGTTGGTTTTTTTTTTTTTTTTTGTTGTTTTTTTTTTGGTTTTGTTATTTCTTTCTTCCACCCCTCCCCTGCTTCTTGTCATTTGCCTCTGGTTTCATTTTCTGTTTTTCTGAGTTGTCCTTGAGCGTTAGTACAGAAGCTCTTTAGAGATATAACTTGTTTTTAAAAAAAAACCCAATATATATGAAGCACTTCCTTGCTTTTAGTACCACGTCTCAGCATGGACTCAGCATGGAAAACCTCAATGGCAAGAGGATTTGGGAGGGTAATTATATGGAGGTGATCAAGAATTAATACCTTCTTTTTTCTGTTACCAGTGTAGAAAAGCATACTGTATTCCTGAATAAGGGTATAGGAGTTCTTGCCAAAGGAACCTATATGAAATTAGTTTCTGCCTGTGAGAAAGAAGAAAGCTCATTTCTCCAAGGCCCTGTTAGAGAGGAGAGAGTGTAACGGTGACTCTAGGTCTGAGGATTTAGCCATCCTGAGCATGATGATGGCTCTCTCCTTTGACTTGAACAGATGATGTTTCCTGATAGCCAGAATAGAACTGTGGGAGCCCTCATCTCCTTTCTTTCCATGTACCAAATTGAAGAGACTTCTTCCAAAATTTTATGTTAGATCAGCAAGGTTTTACTTGAAGCTAGTAGGGACATAAAAAGAAATCTTTATCACTTGAATATAAGACTTATCTCTACCTATGAGTCATTCTGATTTGCTATCAGAAGCTGATAGTTTTATAAGACTGACTATTAGGGGGATCTCTTCTGATGCTATATGTTAGTCCTAAAATACGTTGTAGAATGAATGTTGCTTATAAAAAAGAATCTTCCCATGCACTTTGGAGACCCAGCAGGGCTGAATTGCACCTGAAGCAGTAGAGAGGAATTCTGTCTGTTTAGAAACACTGTTCTTTAGCATTGACTTCCCTGTAGTGCTAGGACAGCTTTTGTTCTCTACTATATTCCTTCTTTTCCTTTTTAGATGGGTCTGTTTCGTAACAGGCAATGGTCTCTTATGCCATAATATTTGAGATAGAAGTAATCTCTCTCAGGAAAGAAAAGAAGGTTTTTGTTTCAACTATATTTTATCGACGCCACTGAGAGTGGATGATATCAAGGAAGAGATGCTTTGCATTGACCAGTGAGAGGCTGCAGAGGAATTCTTACTATTGAGCTTTTGCTGTATTTTTTTGCAGGACTTTCTATCGGTTTGAAGCAGTTTGGGATAGCTCCCTGCATAACTCCCTGCTCCTCAACCGAGTGACACCGTATGGAGAGAAGATATATATGACCCTTTCTGCATACCTGGAGGTTAGAGACCTATTCCTTTTAGCTTGTGACTGAAGTGTAATTATTTGAGACAACAGACAGTGTGTACCTGAGACAATACTTACTGGGCTAGATGATTTTGAATCCTGAAGCCAATGACAGTCTTCATTCATTTTCTGATGAAACTGGTGATCTCCTTACCTTTTTGTGCCTCGTTTTATCTATCTTTATATCTGAAAATCCATTGAAATCAGTGAATGCTGATATGTACGTACTACTAGTGTTACAAACACTAGCCTAGCTCTTGGCTTTGCATGCAAGACACTGTTGTTTTGTGTAGTACAATTATGTCACACACAAGATGCATCAAGAAATTTGACAGTTCTCTTTCAGAGAAACAAATATGAAAAGCCTCCACCAAAGACCCAAACAGGATCAAATTTCATAAAGCTGTCCCACTAAAAGAGGGAAGCTGTATAACTTGGCATAGTTGTCTGTGGCCACTCATTCATTACTGCTTTTTCTCTTAGCTCGACCACTGCATCCAGCCTGCTGTTATAACAAAGGATGTTTGTATGGTCTTTTACTCACGAGATGCCAAGATCTCCCCACCACGATCCCTACGCAATCTCTTTGGCAGTGGCTACTCCAAATCTCCGGATTCGTAAGTTCAGTTACCAATTTTACTATTGATGTCTTATGTCAGCATATGCTGACAGCTTTCTCTCTCAGAGGACATGAAAAGAATGGAGCCTTGTTTTTTTTATTTCTTCCTTAAAAGTCTACCTCATTAGAGTTCTCCAGTCTGGTTTTGAACTTTCTTTCTTGCATTTATTTCAGTGGAACTCTGGTGGCCTCTCTCTTTACTGACCCCTTTTCCAGCCTTCTGACTGAGCTGAGCAGTTGGGAAGAGAGATGCATTTTGCAAGGTTGCACATAGATGATCCTGCGCTTGGAGTCTAATGAGGAGTGGGAGGGGAACATGGGGGAAATGTCATTTTTAGAGATCTTGCAGTCTGTCCTGGCTTTTTTATTCAAGATTAGAATTTGGGTGGTGTTCTATGTAGTTCTAACAAACAACTATACTTAAACTTCTAATTTGGGGACTACTGAACTAAAGCTATTTTATTTCAGAAAATAACAGGGTTGTTTTTCTCCTCTCATGTGAACAGCAATCGAGTAACTGGGATCTATGAACTAAGTTTATGCAAAATGGCAGACACAGGAAGTCCAGGTAAGCAGTGACTGGGTGTTCAAGCAATAAAGATGCTGCAAACTGAAATATTGCAGAAAATGTCATAGACAAAAGAGAATAAACACTTCTATCTTGATGGATGCAGTTCCTGTGTTTCACAGGAGCAATGGAACATTGCTATTCTATAAAAACTTACGCGGGCTTTTACTTTTGACTTGGTTCTGTATTTACCACTGGTGAACCAAGGATTCATTCATATCAGAAAACGTGAAGTTCTCAGTGCATCAGGAAACTGGGCATGTACTGGAGTCACAGACTTAGGGGGCATAATACACAGCCCGTAACTAACACAGCTGAGACTTGTTTTTGCAGCAATAGAGTTTTGTCTTGGTCTTTTGAAGATATTGCCAATATCTGATGCAAGTTTGATAACTTGGAAGGAATGTAGTTCATGTAGTATCAGTATATTTTTCCTCTGAGATCTAGCAGTTGAAGTTCTTGTGTTTAATTAGCCTGAACAGGAATTTGCAGTCAGTAGGAAACATCTGAATGAAGTAAGAAGGCTGGACTAAATCAGATCTCTTTGGGATGTGTAATTGCTGTTAATGAAATCATTGCCTTCTATATTTCCAGCCAAACAGCACAAGTATTGGCTCTTCACAGATTGCTAATTGCCAAGTATTTCTTAGTGGCATCCCTCTGGCTATGTTTTTAACATGTCTTACATTGTTTTTTACTGCTCAGGAATGCAGAGGAGGAGGAGGAAAGTCCTGGATACATCTGTGGCATATGTACGAGGAGAAGAGAACCTGGCAGGTTGGAGGCCCCGGGGTGACAGCCTTATTCTAGAGCATCAGTGGGAACTGGAGAAACTGGAGCTGCTGCACGAGGCGAGTAAAGAGATCAGGGAAGTGAAAGAAAAAGCACAACTGTATGCCTTCAGTCTGCCTCCTGAGAGACTTTTGGAGCTGAATGGGTTCCCAAATTGAAGTTTGTTCTCAAAGTCAAGATTTAAGTAAATTCTCCAACAGAGGAGGTAGAAAGTGCGTGGCTGGTTGCTGAGTAGAATCTTCAGCTCAGAATCTCAGTGTATTCAACAAGGGTGGATTCAACTTCTAGTGCTATTGTAAACTCTCCTCCCCTGGGACAATGTTTACTGGTGTGAATCTTAAAAGAATGTCTAAGAATTCAGTGCCTGCAGAACAGGCAACATCCTGGAGCAGATGATACTGACTGATTTCCTTTCTTACCAGGTGGAAAAAACCCGACATTTTCTTCTGCTTCGTGAAAAGCTTGGTGACAGCATCCCCAAGTCTCTGAGTGACTCCCTGTCTCCCAGTCTGAGCAGTGGAACCCTCAGTACCTCCACCAGCATTTCCTCACAAATTTCGACTACGACGTTTGAGAGTGCAGTGACGCCCAGCGAGAGCAGTGGCTACGACTCTGCAGACATAGAGAGCCTGGTGGATCGGGAGAAAGAGCTGGCCACCAAGGTATAACATGAGAAAAGCACCATGGGTCTAAACTGAGGGGCCAAAGATGATTAAAGATTAGTGATGAGCATGGTGAATATCCAGGATTGTGTGACGTTCATTTTAATATGCTCTAGAGTGAAATAATCCATTCTTACCAGCCAGTGCTGGTGGCTGGGTTTGTGCTATGGCTGAACCTCATTCCCTTTCATAAGTAAATGAGACTTTCTAATTTTATCAAGAGAAGTGATTATTCCCTTCTCCTTCTGGGATTTTTTACAGCAATTTAGCTTTTGTTTATTCTTTCATGAGCTTTCAAGTGTGTCTTGGCAAATTGCCTGTTGTGTTCAAGTTTCTCTGAAAATCTAAATGTGAAATTCTTTTCTGTGTTTTATCTCTTCCCCTCCTCCCTTAGTGTCTGCAGCTTCTCACTCACACTTTCAATCGGGAGTTTAACCAGGTGTACAACAGCATCAGTGATTGTAAGGTAAATATTTCATGCAATACAATACAATGTATTTGTAGTACAATAGCAATATATTTGTAGTTTGTGGAATCTGCTGATACTGTGAAGAGACAAAACACTTCATACTAATTTTCTTTATTGTGACTACTGAGTAGGGAAGTGACTAATTGCAATATCTTCCTATTACCTGAGCCTTCCACATGCTGAGTGCTATTTTTTAGCCAGGACTGAACACTAGCTGCAAAAAAACCCCAAACTCTTCTGTAATATTTTTACCTTTATTTGTCCTTGTAGTTGTCGGATATTTCTCCAATTGGGCGGGACCCATCAGTGTCCAGTTTCAGCAGTGCTACCCTCACACCTTCATCTACCTGCCCTTCGCTGGTGGATTCAAGATGCAATTCAATTGATCAGAAGTAAGTACAGGCTATCAATAGGAAAACAATTTGTCGATGCTTCACAAATCTCTTTGCTATGTTTTCTGATTGTTTTTCCCCCTTCTTCCTTCCTCCTACTTTCAGATATTTCTCTGTACAGCCCCCTGCCTTATCTTCTCCAATTGCTCTGCACAGTTATTTGTCCCCATTTTGTTCTTTTGAAGTGTATTTTTTCTCTTTCTGCTGAAAGAACAGCCAGATGCTTGTTGTTCCAGTGAGTGGTGCATCTTGAGCATGTAAAGTCCATGAGCGTTTTTTCAGAGTTCTATTAAAAAGATCTACTAACAACAACACAGAATAAACCAGTTTGGCCAGTAATCTCTGTCTTTCTCAGATGTATTACAGAAGATATTTTTGATGACATTGGGAATAACTACTTTGTGAACGATGTGTAATTTGTCCCTTCCCTGACGAGTGCTGACATAGTAGTATGTTTTGTACTAAACAACAGTAAGATGTATGTCCCTATGTGGCAAGAGAAATGAGGGAGAAGTTATGGGCGAACAACTTACTAGCAGTTATTGTAGGTTTTATTCCAGGGGAAATGCTATTAAATATTGTACAAAAGGATCCAGTGTCATATAAAATATCTGGACTGGACTATTGTGAGATGGGCTGGGCTGTAGATGCACTTTAAATTCCATTGTCATATTCAGTTGGTTGGTTGTGATTCACTTTTCTTTCTTGTTTTTTTTTTGTTTATTAAAGGACACCAGAAGCAAATTCTCGTTCCTCCAGTCCCTGTCATGAGGTGGAACAGTTCCAGCTAATACCTGCAGTAGAAACTTCCTATCTTGCCAGAGCTGGAAAGAATGAATTCCTAAACCTCGTTCCTGATATTGAGGAAATCAGACCAGGGTAAGTTTTTTTTATTGTCGTATGATCATGGCTTCCCAAGAGCTGCCACAAGGGCATTCTGAGACTTGTAGCTTCTTTACCCCATTGGAGGAAGGTACATTAAACAGGTGACAGCAAAATTGCAGAGTCCTGTGTAATGGAGGCAGGATTGATGAGGGTTGTGTTGATGTTTGATCTCTGTAGCATTGATCCCCTGTATCTACTTAATGAACAGGATTTTTAGTGACTTAAATATAATATCTGTTATCATCAAAACCATGGCTGATGTTCACTGAAGTAGAGATCTTTGTGGGTCCCTCTCTCTGTCAGACTTTTGTGTCGTTCTTGAAGACAAAATTCAACATGCTATACAAGAACTCTTTCATAATACCATGGCAGACAAAATGTATTAAGGACCAAGTGCAGATCATACAGTGTTTGGCAGTTACTAGGGATACTCAATAGGTGCCTTATTGAGGGGAAAAGCATTCCTGTTTTATCTGTGGATTTGTTTTGATTGGAATTTTTTTTCCAGCTCTGTGGTCTCAAAGAAAGGATACCTCCACTTCAAGGAGCCACTCTCCACCTCCTGGGCCAAGCACTTTGTGGTGGTTCGCCGTCCCTATGTTTTTATTTACAACAGTGACAAAGATCCTGTAGAAAGAGGACTCATAAACTTGTCCACAGCTCAGGTGGAATACAGTGAGGATCAACAGGCAATGGTGAAGGTCAGTCTGAGAGCCATTGTTTATCTATTCATAGAGCAGGAATGCCACAGGTAGTAGTGCATCCGTACCACCCTGTGTGTCATCTCTGGTCTGAGGAAAATGCAACTGTGTCTTGGAGAATGTCTGGCATCTGATGATTATGCCCCAAAAGTTCCAAGTTTGTTGAAGGTTTCTTATGAATTGGACACAGTTATACAAGAGACTGAAAGTGGCTGCTGTTAGGCGTGGTATTTGCTTTTATAAGCAGGTGTTGGTACCATCACTCTGTGTGTTTGGCTTTTGTAGCTTTGTTTATGTGGTGTTTGGGGGTTGTGTATAAACCAAACCACCAAAAAAAACAAACAAAAAACCCCTCACAACAACAAAAAAACCCAAAACACCACACACAAACATCCTGCAAGGAATCAATTTAACTTTACTGCTCCGTCTCAGCAGCTCAGGAGTTAAAACTATATTGTGTAGAATCTGTCCCATTTGACTGATTAATATGAATGTCCAAATGACCAGTGAAATGTAAATGAAAGACTTTAGGGCTTGTGGTCTTTAGGAATGTGACGTAGCGAAATCTGCCTTGGGGAGGAAGTCTGCATTAGCTTCTGTGCTTGTAGATTTCACTATTTTAAATTATCCTTAATATTCCAGACACCCAACACATTTGGTGTATGCACAAAGCATCGTGGGGTCCTGCTCCAGGCCATCAATGACAAGGACATGAACGACTGGTTATATGCCTTCAACCCACTTCTTGCTGGCACAATACGGTAAGAGGCAGTTCGTGGGCAGACAATGCATAAAGATGGTGAGATAGTCATAAGCAAATAGTTCGTCACAGAATTTAATCTTGTTCTGAAGAATTTGACAAGGTGGGTGAACTGAAGGAGGGAGGAGGGTGGGCAACAACAAAAGCTCAAACAAGCTCTGGATTTCAGGAAATGCAGTGGCTGTTGCTTTGGTGTGTGACATTCTTGACAGGTGTATACAGTTTGAACATGTATTGTACCCTTCACACAATACTATATTTGGAGGCCACAAAATGGTTTCCTTATATTGCTATTTTACAGATTTATAAAGCCTCTGTGCAGGCGAGTCTGGACTGCCTTTTCATTCTCTTTTTTGCGAGCTACTGCAGAAATTCTCATTTCTTTCACTTTTTTGAACTTCTCTAGAACCCTCTCTTTAACACCAGTCACAGAAATCCTCTGCTTGCTGCAGAGATCTTAATATGCTCCAGTAGCTCTTCCTTTTGGTTAAAAAAAGTAAAAAAAAATAAAAACTAAGCTATTACTGTACAGCATCAATTCATTTCATAGCAGTGCAGTCCTTAAAGATCCACAGCAAAAGAGTGAGAAGTCTTTCTCATTGCAGCCCTTGATATGCTTTGCTTTCTAAACATATGGAGTAAAGCAGGATTAGCAAAAGAATTTAAGAAAAAAAAAAAAAAAAGGTGGACAAAACTGTGGGGAGGGAAGAAAAAGAAACTTCCAGAATTCAACAAATATTTTTTTGCTTCTTTCTTGTGCAGGTCAAAACTGGCTCGAAGACGCACGGGCCAGCTGAAGTACTGAGTCCATGTAATGTTCTCATCTGTTCTCCCTAACTCACCTTCTGATAGATCAAGTGTTACCTCTCATTTTCTCTTTGTGATTCTTGACAGTTTCTCTTGTATGTAATCCTGTGGCTTAACATCCCTTACCTTCCCAGCTCTTTCAGCACATTTTCTAGGTATTCTAACCCTACCTTGTTTCTTTTCACTTGTACTGAGAATCATACTAGTAGCATGTGGCCAAACAAAAAGAGAAAGAAAAAAAAAATCAAAAAAATCGAGTGATTATGCACGACTCTAAAAAAGGAAAAAAAAACCAACCCACACGTTATTTTATTTTTTCTTATAACAATTGTTTTCCCATTTCAACTGACCTTTTGGTGTCTGTCCCACTGTCCATTGTTGTCTGTCTAGACTGCTCCAGGTTTTTCCTTCAATTTGTGACTTGGCAGTAGTCGTTGAGTTCCCTCAGGGCAAAGTTCTAATGCCAGAGAAAGAGAAATTCTTCTCTCTAGACATTACCCAGCCAGGAACTACAATAGCTCCTCAGGCTTTCTGGATCCAGCCTCTAATTTAAACTCTGTTGAAAGCTGATATTGGACAAATCTATCTGGGCAGACTGGATTTTGGATTTGGTGCAAATTTTTGAGTTTCCAGGGTCCAACAGATGAAGGCATGAGCTGGGAAAAGGTAGGGAACAAACCAAGAGGGGCTGGCTGGAATAATCTGCCTCTGAGCTCCTGCTACGGGAATGCAGGTGAACAGGATCTGGTTTTAACTCTTTCCCGACACGTTCACACTCACTCCTCTGCCTCTGAACTGAGCTGAGGAGACAGGACTTGTGCTGATGTGAGGAAGAATCCCTAAAGTTTTAGATGCTCAGAATCCTGCTCGTCAGATGGAGAGGGTGAAGTGGAAGCACAAGTGAGGTTGTTCCCTGGAGTGCTTCCAGGAGATCACCACAGGAGGGGGCAATGTCTCCTCTTTCTGCCTTTAGTCCTGAGTTCCTGTAGCAACAGTTCTCACCTCTCGTGGGAGAGATTGAGGGTTGTGGTTGGTATGTAAGGATAGGCTGCTCTAGGGCATCAATCTGAAAGGCCTGCTCTATGTGTGCGTCCCTCCTCTGTTATAGTCTGATGACATCCCATCTGCTCACGGGGAAAGTGTCCTCCATCTACAAAATCCTTTCTAGACCTCTAGCACTTGCAGTATTTTCCAGGCAACAGGAGGACACTTTCCCTTCCTTTTGGAATAATTGTTGAAGGCCTCCTAATTTCCCTGCTACAGTTCTCATTAGTTAGAAGCCCCTACTTAGTTTTAACTTCAGAATTAATCTTTCCTGGAGGATGGATAAAGTGGACTCTGGTCCCGGTCAGTGGGGTGTGATAATTGGCTTCTTGGAGATGAGCTGGGTAATGGTGGTTCTTGACCTGCAGTCTAGGATCTCCTTGTGGACAAACGTTTGGACCTTGCCCCAAGAAAGGGAAGCAGAATGAATTTCCCAAGATGTGAATTCATCTTTCTTAGGTTTGTCTTCAGGGAGGTTGTTGTGGAAGGGATGTGGTTGTTTCCTTTTACTACGTCCCAGGCTGCTGTGCTGTGCTTTCCTGATGTACCTTGGGCAGTGCTAGGGCCAGCTGTGCCCTGGGGAATGTACAGGAATTTCATCCTGAGGTTCTGACTTCTCAATGGAGAGGTAAAACGACCTTGTTCCCCTATTACAGTAGGCACATCTAGGAACACTCCAGCTCAAGAAGGTCATTTTGATTCAGCTCGCTCAGCAGCAGGTCATGCCATGCACTGGGAATTCTGTGGAACAAAAGTCTGTGTGGGACTGGCATCGGTTGAGGAATTTTTAGCTTTATGGGGTTTTCATTCTTCAGTAAAGTGCAATGCATAATGAGACCTCCTAAAATCATGGTTTGCAAAGGAGCAGGGAGATGGAGCCTGACACTTGCTAGGACGTATCTTTCTATATTTTGAGATAGTACTCAAGCTAAATCACGTGCTCATGCTGTCGTCTATGGTCCTCAGATTTATTTCAGAACTGGAAGCCAGAGCGAGGGAGCATCCTGGGGACCCAGGAGCATTATAGGGATGTGGTTTTGTTTGTTCTTTTGTTTTAATTTTCTTCTGGTTTTGTCTTGTTTAATTGTGTGTGACTCTTAATACAGTGATGATATTCCTTTGTTACGCAGTGGATGATAATGCACTTCCAGTGTGTGGATGTGTAAGAGTGTTAGTGCTGCAAGAGGGCTCCCCGAGCTGGAGCTAAGCCCATCTCAAGAATTAGATTAATTTTAAGCACCTAGTTGTTGCTGCCATCACCACTGTTTATAATGCAAGTGGAACCAGTTTGAGGAGGGGTAGCAATTTAGGTGGTGGCATTTTGTGACACACTGACAGCATTTTAATTTTTTTTTTTTTTTTTTTAACTAGATGAAAACTAGTTTGCTAAGTCTTTGCTTTGGATGAGCCAGAAAATTACCTAAGGGATAGAGGCATTGCATAGAAACACGATTAAGGGATCTTCCTTTAAAAGCAGGAAGAGACAGATGCTTATTTTATACAGGGCTGGAAATGTTACAGCTGCGTTGTGTAAATGTTACTCTTCTACCTAAAGACTCCGAGCAGCTTCTGATGACTTGATGTCTGTGTGGATAACAGATCATCAGAAGAGCAAAATTCTGGTTTTTAAGCATGAGGATCTCTTAAAGCTGCATAATCTGTGACAAAATAAATTCTCGTTGTGCAGAGTTCAAATGGGCATTACTATTTTCAGGTCTGACATAAAGACACACAGTTATGGTTTTTCACCAGTTATTGAAGCCCAGTTTGAGACATCAGTTTTCCTACTTAAAACTGGACTGAAATAAATTTGAGTTTTATTTAAACGAATAACAAAGGAAAAAAAAAAAAGGCAAATCCGGTTTTCTGGTTTCCATTCACTTTAAAGCTTTTTTTGGTCTAGCCCAATGTTAGAAATTTCGTTTTTAGAAATGGGACAAGAGGGGAGAAATGTGTGGAAAGCTGCCTTCTCTGGACAGTGAAAGCCCTGCTCTCGGTGACCTGCTGTGTGTGGGGGAGTCCTGGAGTCAGACAGCTCCTGGGGCTCGCCGCTGCCGACGAGGCGTCGTGCCGTGGGCCTGCCAGCCCACTCAGCACCAGCACTGGGAGTACTGGGGGGAGGCATTTCTCAGAGAGAATCGGTGTGAGACTGTGCTGTCGTTTGGGCTTTTTTATGTCCCTTACCAAAAGAAGAAGAAAATTACCTTTTTTTGACCATTGCAAACCATGTCGCTGCTGTTGGGGCTTCCTCAATATTTTAAAGCTAAACTTAACCTCCTATACTGTATTTTAGAAATGCACTTTAAGTACCTTTTAAAAAAAGATTCCTCTATTCTGGGATGCAGAAGGGAAGGGAATACTATTTCCAGACCACTGAGAAGGGCTTTTTCTTTTGGTCAGTGTCTAACAGTCCTTATTACTGAATAGCAAGGTATTTCAAAGCAAAGACTTTCCTTTTTGCTGCTTGTTATCTAATTTACAGGGATTTAATTTTATGTAATGTATTGTATATTTATACATCTGTAATTAATTGCACATTAGATAAGGAAGAGGATTAGCTTTGGAATAACACCCATTGGTACTATACAATCAACTAATACTGCCTATGCATATGCATCTTTCTGTTACTCTTGCACAGCCTTAGTTTGGGTTAGTTTGTACCACGGCAGGTGTTTCTGTGGAAGATGCAGCTGTGACCCTGCTGCTGGAAGGAAGGAAGGATCCTGATGCTGCTCTGGAAGGGTTTGCTGAATGTACTGTCCAATGGGTCTCTAACGTGTGTGCGTTGCATCTCTCCATTGTGGTTAATAACCCCAGTATGTGGTCTGAACTGTACTGTATGTAGCAGGAATGTATTAATTTTGTGCTTCCTTGTTTAAAAATATCAGCTGTTCAAGAACAGGATTGACTCTTTTTTTTTTTTGTTTTGTTTTTTTTTGTTTGTTCAGAAGGCCATTTATGCGTTCTAAGTATTTGATTTCAAAACTAGTCCAACACTAACCAGATGGTTGTGTCCAATGTTACTTGGAACAGTTTTTAAATTACCGGGATCAGCTGTGTAATCAGAAAACTGAGGGTATGGAGGTGTAAGTCTTAAGTCAATTCCTTCAATTCCTAATGTTGCCAAGTTATGGGCCTGATCCCGAGCGGTGCTGAGCTGCCTCTGGCTTGCCTTGGATCCAGGGAGGAGACACAGAGGGACTCCTGAATGATCAGCACTTCCCGAGATCAGTTCTTAATTCTCCACTCTGCTTGTTCATACTTCATGTGCAGTTGATTAAGGTTCCTGAATTTGGACATGAGACATGCTGTTGCACTGAAATATATACTTTTTTTTTTAAATTGCAGTACCCATTTCCATGTTTAATCTCTCTGTACTCAAGATATACAAGGTATATGCTGTATAAGTGGCCTTCTTGAACAAATCTCTTTGCAAACTGATTTCATCCCAGCGGAGTGTATCAGCAACACTGTACATTAATTTCAGGTTTTCATTTTCTTATTTTATTTTGTAAATATATCCGATATTTGGAGCTTGAGTATACAAAATGTAAATATAGTTCATGTATTTGTACTAATTCTGATCCATTTGCTGTATAGCCTTAGGTGTGCAATGCAGATATCTAACTGTGTATGGTAACCTTGCACCACTGAATTGTTAGTGAACGAGGTGAAACAATAAAGGTACAACCAGTGCATTAGCAGATACAATGTGTGCTCGTTTTATCGAGATTCAATTACTGGTATTTTATTTTTTATATCAAAAACATGTCCTGAGCAAGCTTGTGCTTCTGGCTGCCCTCTCCAATTCCAAATCTTAATCTCAGTGACAGACGGACAAATCTTTTTTTTTCTTTTGCCAAATCCTTGGCCACTTCAGAGATAACCCGGGGCCATGGTTCAACGTTCCAGGCACCAAATTCTATATAATTAAAGAAAAGTGCAGAGCGGGCTGTCCGGGGGCAGCTATTGCTGTTCCCACAAGCGGCTGGCCCTGCTGCGGGAGGCGGGTCCTGACGCTGCGCGGCCCCTTTAAGGGGGGGCAGACGCTCGAGCCATCAGCCCATGGGCGGGAGGCGGGGCTCTCCGGGAGAGCCAATAGGCGCGCCCCGAGTGGCCCCGCCCCAGCCCGCGCGGCTGAGGGCCGGCCAGGCGCGCGCTGCAGGCCGAGCCCTGAGAGACGCCGCCGCCGGTCGCGATCCCTCAGCGCCGCAGCCATGGCCGAGTGAGTGCGGGCGGGCGGGCGGGCGGGCCGGCCGGCCGCCGCCCCGGGGGTGCCGTGAGGGCCGGGGGATACCTCCCGCCGGCGGGAAAAGGCCTCGCTGAGACCATTAACGGGAAGGCGGCTTGGGGAGAGCCGGGAGCGGGCCCCCCGCGGGCTGAGGGGGGACGGCAGCCGCTATTATGGCCTCCAGCCGCCGCCGAGCGGCTTTCTGCAAAGCCCAGCGTTGTCAGCGGGCCGGCCCTGGGGGCAGCGGGTGGTGCCGTGCGGTCCCCGGTCCGACCGGTTGCGCGGTGTGTCCGGTGGGAGGAGGGAAGGGGAGTTCGGGCCCTCCAGCCGCCTGACGGCGGGTCGGTGTTCCAGCCTCAGGGGTTCTGCGGCGGCTGAGGGATGGCGAAGAGAATAAAGCCGGTTGACTGACAGAATTTTTGTCAAAATTTGCTTTTTTGAGCAATCGGGCCTAGCGGAAGGTGCCCCCTGTACCCACGGCAGGGGGGTTGGAGCTGGATGATTCTTTAAAAGTCCGTTCCAACCCAAGCTGTTCTGTGAGTCTATGAAAATGCAGGAGCGGTCGGGTTTGGAGTCATTACTGTGAGGCAGGAGGCTTGTTCCTGACCCGAGGAACAGAAGCGGGCAGGCTGGGCTTCTCTGTGTGCAAGCTGAATTAGGCAGCCTCGGGCAGAATATCCTGTTTCCCTCCTCTCCTTATTTCACCCCAAATCCGAGACAGTTTGTGCTACAGAAACAAAAAAACCCCACGGTGTCATGTTCAGACATGATGTTCTAATGCATCATCTATTAAATACAGAGCCGTGGTAGAGCTGGATCCATCAGCGACATAGTAGAGCTGCTCACTCTCTGCCTCCTAGTGCTATGTTCTGGATAGCTTTTCTTATTCATCTGGTTGTGTTTTGATAGTTGGGCAGAAATCTTGGTTTTTTCAGACATGTTATAGGTTGGTCTCTGCTCTCGTGGACTGACTGGGGAGCCCCAAGGATCTCTTGCTGTGGTGGCCGATGGAACCCATTCAGAGCATGTGTTACAGCATTTAGAAAGGGGTGGGCTGGCCAAGGTGACAAGATGAGAAGAGCCTGACAGAGGGTATGGACAATAGTGCTGGATCACTGCAATGAGGCTTAGCTGGCTTTTTTGTTTTTCCATATTCCAGAGCTGACATTGCTTTGATTGGACTGGCCGTGATGGGTCAAAACCTTATTTTGAACATGAATGACCATGGCTTCGTGGTAAGTGAAGGAAGACATTGTTCAGAAAGGCTGACTCACTAGCACTTCGGATGGGAGCTGAGCATTTTGTGGGTGTTTTTTTCTTTTTTTTTTTTTCTTACGATGGTCTAATGGGTGTTATTTCCTCCTTTTAGTTATAACCTAGGCTGCCCTTTGTCCTGTTGCCAGAGAAAACCAGCAGTGCATGCCTGTACTCAGATAGCCACCCGATGTGTTAGTTATGTGTGATTTTTCCCTGAAGTTTCCTTTTGGGCTTGGCCATTAACCATAGGTTCCCAAGGCTCTTGCAAAGACATGCTGCAGGTTCAGCCCTGCTCTGTGTATTTAGGGAAGGTGGAAGTGGGAGAGCATGTGGTGTTGACTCTTGTGTGTATAATTTGTAGTCTGAGCTAAAGCAACTGTTGTGGTGGCAGCTTTTATTAACGTGTTTTCTTGCTCTCCCAGGTTTGTGCTTTTAACAGGACGGTTTCCAAAGTGGATGATTTTCTGGCTAATGAGGCCAAAGGAACCAAAGTGATTGGTGCTCACAGCCTGGAAGAGATGGTCTCTAAGTTAAAGAAGCCTCGACGCATTATCTTGCTGGTGAAGGCTGGAAGTGCCGTGGACGACTTCATCAACAAATTGGTGAGGCAGACATTCTTTCTACCTGTGATTTTTGCTACCATTTGGAGAAGTTTCCTTTGGAAGATCTCAATTATTCATAATTAATTAGGTTTTGAACAGATGGAGAAAAACAAAATGTTGATTTATTTTTGGCAGGTGCCGTTGTTGGAGACTGGGGACATTATAATTGATGGTGGGAATTCTGAGTACAGAGATACCACGGTAAGCTTGTCTTCTGTCCAAAATCATGAATAAAATACATACAATTCTTTCTCCTTTGATCATCAGAATAGTCAATCTATAAGATGCCTTCTCCCATCTGCAAAACTAGATCATGCAGCCTATTAAAAAAGCAGTTGTTACAGTAGTTAAGGACTGTTCTGTAAGAATATTTTGATAGAAGTTGTCCAAGTCATCAAAGAATATTTTTATTGACATCTTGAAAATTTCCTGTTACAATCTTAAAGAGTTTTCAGGGAGATTTAAAAATCTAAGAATACTTGTGGATGTGTTCTCAATCTTCCATGGCCATGGGGAAATCCATTAAGACAGCACTGCTGGTTACGCTGTCTTGCTAATGAAAACGGCAGAGTAATTACCTGTTTTTGAAAATAAAACAAACCCCAAACCCAAAAAAGCCTCCTTGTGAGCAGGCTGTAACTTTAGAAGTTACATTAGTGTGTCTGGGACCCTTACATGTTGCGTTCGAGTTGTTACTTCTGAACCTTAGAAGAGGTGCTAGCCTTTCTGCTTTGGCCTCCTGATTTCTGGGTTTGCATCCTGATCTTGGGTTTGCCACGCTGGAGTTAAAAAACAGGTACTACGTGAGGATTAATAGTTGGGGAACTTGCAGCTCCCTTTATGGATCTCAGCCTGTGCTGCTCTCCCACTCAGAGGGAATTAGCTTCCTTTAGGGCTGTCCATGCTTGCACTTTCACTCTGCAATGAACTCACCTTGGGCTTAATCTGCCTCCCCCACACCTTTGCACACAGCATGTATCACCTGACGTGTAATTCTGAGCTTTTTCAGCCTCAGTACTGCTCTTTTTATCCAGTCCTTATAAGAACTTTGGTTTTTTAGTGTATCTCTTTTGTAAGGATCTGTATCAAAGCAACAAGGAGTTTTCTGATGTTCACTCTGGTGTTTGTAAAGGCTTTCTCTAAGGTTGTCTTTTACCATGTCCAAAGCAGAATTGAAAACCTAATTTTAGGTCTGAGTTGCAAACCTTTGTGTGCAAGGCTCTGGCATTGAAAGAAATTAAATAATGGTGTTCTGCTCTTTGTTTCAGAGACGTTGTAAGGAACTAAAGGAAAAGGGCATCTTATTTGTCGGAAGCGGTGTTAGTGGTGGAGAGGAAGGTGCCAGATATGGTCCTTCACTCATGCCAGGAGGAGCCAAAGAAGCCTGGTAAGCATGAGCTGCTTTATTCTTCTTTAGAATGCTCTGTAACAATCATCTCCTATTAACATTGAGAGCTGAGGGAGGGAAGGAGGAGGGCGTGGGTGTGGAGAGAACAAGATAATGTTGCCATCTCACTTCCTCAAGGCTCAAGATTTCTCAACCCAGCTGGG
The DNA here is from genome assembly GCA_004320125.1 of Scolopax mira. NCBI lineage: Eukaryota > Metazoa > Chordata > Aves > Charadriiformes > Scolopacidae > Scolopax > Scolopax mira. Next base: position 161,836 of record BJBW01005775.1, read on the forward strand.
GTCATGGGACAGCACTGAGCTTTCATGGCAGGCGAAACAAAAGCAGTTTTTTCTTCCAGGAATTTCCAGGCAAAAGTAGTACCTACAAAAATCTGAAAGGAGAAATGTGTGCTGGGGGGAAAAGAATTTTGCTTAAATTTTGAACAAGTACTGTTCTCGATTATGATTTTTCTTTCGGGGTTCTCTGCACTTGTAAAGCTGTAACCATGAAACGGGCAGCAGCAAAGATCCCTGCAAGTGACAGGCATTATAAAAGGAGGCTTCAATACATGTGTGTACTCACTATTGAATATATTAATTTTTCTGTAAGTTTCTGCTATGCTGTTTTGTATTCATGTTGGTGTAAAGGACTGTACATCAATGTTCATATTAGACTTTAGCCCTGGTTGCCTGTTCTCTCTGTAAATGTAGAAAGAAAAGGTGTGACCGTGATTTCTCTGACCTTTAGAATCTCTTAGGTCCCTGTCCATTTGCATTAGTGTTTCATACCAATATCAGCCTGTTCAAATTTGATGGCACAAAGCCAGAAACAACACAACAACAATCTGCTGTCTGATCATCTTTTTGCCATAAACAGCTCAGTAAAACCAGCTTCTGTCTGCCACCGTTAGCTGAACTTTGTCCCCACCATCTCACAGCACCTGCAGGCCATGTGCCACCCATGCTCCTTTCCCAGTGGTCGCTTTAGCTTGCTCCGACTTGGCATTCTGAAATGCTCTCCTGTTGGCCAAGCAGTTTGCTACACTTGTGGAGCCTGGCAATAATGAAAGCTCCTGATTACTGTAATAATGCAGATAATTATATCCTGACTTGCCTTTATGGAGTTTCTTCCCTCCTTCCCTCTCATTTCCAGATCACCCTGGATTTTTCTGGTGGCTATAGAACAGAATAGGAACGGTGCTGTAAGCATGACATGGGCTTGCATTGTTTCTTGCATTTTTTGTAAACAGTGTCTAGTTCTGGGAGAACCTTACATTTTATTTGACATTGCTGTGTGGTGAGTTATCAACCTGCCAGCATGCCCTCGCCCCAGGCTGCCTTTTGGCAGGCTATGGAAGGATGTATCATACAGATGGATTTTTTTTTTTTTCTCTTGTGGTGTTTGTGTCCTCTGCCTATCTGCTGAGGCATATTGTTTCTCCCCACAGGCCCCACATCAAGACCATATTCCAAAGCATTGCTGCTAAAGTAGGATCTGGGGAACCCTGCTGTGACTGGGTAAATATTTATTTGATGCTGACCTTAACTTGGGGTTAGATCCTTGGTTAGGTGGTTTGGTTGCTGAAGCTCATGCATATTTGTCCTTAATAAAAGCAGCAACATTAGTGGGTTGGTTTTCTGGCTGAGTGCATTCAGTTCAAATCTACCATCTCTGATAACTTATCCCATATAATGGAAAGACAGTGTTATGGCTGGGTCATGCACTGGGGGAGCTAAATGGGTCTGTGACCCGCAGTGTTTTCAGTTGGCACTGGATTTCCTTCCTTTAGGCAGAAGGAAGTCACGGGCAGATATTAAACACTGGAAATGGTGACAGTGCTGTTGCTGACGGCATTTTTTGATGTTTCCTGACAGGTAGGAGATGAGGGCGCTGGACACTTTGTGAAAATGGTGCACAATGGGATTGAATATGGAGACATGCAGCTGATCTGTGAGGCCTATCACCTGATGAAAGATGTGGTGGGCATGGATCATGATGAGATGTCAAAGGTGATCTGTTGTTTTTTGTGTCTTGCCTTCTTGAGCTGTGATGGCTGTTTGCTGTTGATGGAGGTAGCTGGGTAAAGCCTCTGTATGTACATGAAGTTAATTTTTCTGATGTGACTTCTGCCAGGGCAGAGCACAACATTCCTAAGCTTCAAATGATGTAGGGAGCAGCAAGCACCTCCACCTGAGTGTTCTACTAGTTACAGCAAGTAAAACATTGAGCATTATAATCCAGCAGGCAAATCTTGCAAAGACCTTATCGAAGCGAGTCAATAAGTATGGGGTGTCTGGAAAGGGCAGCTCTGTTTCCAGCCTTTGATACCTGTGATGGTTGGCAAGAGGATGGCCTGTGCCTCCTCTGTCCCCACTGGAGCTGGGTGCTCTGCAGCTCTGAGCCCGGGGTGTCCCTTGCAGTGCAGGGCTCTGCACAACGGCCTTTCGGCAACGCTGAAGTCATTGGAAGATGTGGCAGGGTTACTGATAACCTGTGAGATACTATGATCCCCTTCTGTATTTGTACAGATGTGTATATATATGAATATGTTTGAATAAATCAGTTCATATATATAGTAGATACATCCGTGTGTGTGTACGCTTTTTCTTCTCTTCCAGGTGTTTCAAGAATGGAACAAGACGGAGTTGGACTCTTTCCTGATTGAAATCACAGCCAATATTCTCAAATTCCAAGACAGTGATGGCAAATACCTCCTTCCAAAGATCAAGGACAGTGCAGGACAAAAAGGCACAGGGAAGTGGACAGCCATTTCTGCCCTGGAGTACGGAGTCCCTGTCACACTCATAGGTAACTGGTTCTTCCATCTGCCCTTGTCTTTCCTCCCTGCATATACCACATCACGGTGAGGAGCATGGTAATAAGCAGTTTCAGAAATGAGCCTACACTAGAGCTTGACTTGCAGAAGAATCTCTTTTACATGTAGCTGTTGCAGTCTTTCTGCCCCTGAGAGCTGTTACTGTTTTTCTTTGTTGAGCTTGTTTTTACCTTGTTTCTCAAATGTCTATATGTGTCTGTGATATCTTTGCAGTGCTGGTGTCACACTAGATTGATGCAACATTCCTCCCAGTAATCCTTTACCATTTCTGCTACTCCAAATCCCATTATAGCCTTAAAAATATTGGAAAAAGAAATAAAAAAGTGGGATCAGGACACCCTCAAAAGCTGTGTCTTGAGCACTGCTTGACAAGTACTTCAGTTTCTCTGAAGGCTTAAGATATTTACTTACATCTGTGATTTCTGTGTTTCAGTATAACTTAGCTAACCCAGTGTTAGTGTGGTTAAACAGGAACACAAGCACTGAACTGTATGATGGGCTGAGGAGCACAGATGGATTTTATTTTGAGAGTAGTCACTACCCTCTGATGGTGGCTGCTGGTTTTTTGTGGTGTTTCTTTATACACTCTGGACTGCTGATGGTTTTTGTTTTGTAGCTACTAAGGCTATTGATCCAAAGGCAAACTAAGATGATGGAAATGTATTTTTTTAATTGCTTTGAATTATATCCCTAAAGTGTGAGAATTTACCTGCTCGCACACACACCTAACAGTCTCATTACCTACCCTTTTATCTCACCTGGCCTCTGAATGCAATTGTGACACAGGAGTTGTAATACATCTGCCAACACTGTTAGAGTGCTCTCTTGCCACAGTGTAGACTTTCCTGTTGAGTAAATAAGATGACTCAATGGGTTCTTTTCTCTCAGCTTGGCTTTAATTTTCATGCTTTCTGTCTCTGCCTTTTTTTTTGCCTTGTCTGGTCGAGTCCTGTTGTATTAGAAGACAGAAAACTATATTCAGTAGGTTAAAAGAGAGTAGCTGCAGTGACAGCTACCAGAGAAACAGAGCTGCATTCCAATAACATTTTTACAAAACAAGTTTAGTAAATTATTTTAATACTCTACCACAGTTATAGGCATTCAGCTCTACGCTTCAGACAGCGTTTCTCGTTTGTGCAGTTCATATTCTCCTCCAAAGCTCAAGGGTGGAGGAGACACTCCCTAATTAGTCCTCTGCAGAGCCAGGGGAGCATTGTTAGGTAATGAGTTGATAGGGAAGTGTGTGCAATAGTCCTTGTGCAAACATGGCTGTTCTCAGGGCAGTTGCTGCATGTGTGGTTTTACTGCATAAGCATGACTTGCAGACTTGTGCTGGTAAAAGCACAGTCATGCTACTCCTGCTTTTTCCTGATTTCTCTCCCCTACTTCTCACCAGCGTAGAAGGAAGTTGTTGCAGAAATGGAGAGGAGCCAGTTCTGATTTTGATACGGTCTCTTAATCCTACTGCAGGGAGGATCCAGCATCTTGTGAAAACATTACTCATTCATCTTTTTTGTGTTTTGTTTGTGTTGGGTTTTTTGATTGTTTTAGTTTTTTTTTTTAATTCATGACTCATTCGAAAGGTAGAAGAAAAGTTCAGTGTGAAGACTATAATAAACTTGATTGCTTTCCTTCTATCAGACCCTAGAAAGGAAGCATTTTTCCCCCCTCCATTAAACAATTCCATCTTCAATTGCAAAGAAGTACAACTTAAACCAGCATGATTAGGAATTGACTAAGCCAGATCAAGAGATTGGCATTCAGGCTTTCTTTTTAGCAGCTGAAGACACAGCTTGGCTAACTCCTTAGCCCTGGCAAATGACATTTTGTAACCTGCTTAGTGATGTTATTAAATTTTTTGTGAGCTTCTGAATACTAGTGTTATGGGCCTGCCAGATTTGTAAAACTTATTTCTTCTTGCAAATTAACCTGCTGATTTATTCTTGATTTTAATTTCTGTTACTTTGCCTGTGTGTATTTCAAAGCACGTGTAGTTACTGTGAGTTGGCATTTATGCAACAGCTCTTTATCTTCAAAGCACAATGCAATAATTAGTGAAGTCTCCAGCCTTGCCTGTCCCTAGACTGCAGTGCAACACTGTTTGTCTTTATAGATAGGAAGAGATTTTAAAGTAAATTTTTAAAACACTGGTGAAAGTTCCTGAGGATAAATTTTCATGCGGATGACTTGTGGCTTTTTGTTTTCTTTCATCATTTGAAAGCTGCATCAGTCGATATTTACGCAACAGTTATGCTGACTGGCAATTTGGTCCCTCAGTAATGCTGTTGAAATAATTTATTTGTACACCTCTCTTCCCATGTGACTGTTCCAGTGTGTACAGGGCTCATCTTTCAGTGGTGCTCTCTCTTTGTGCTTGAGGACAAGTATCTCACACCTTAACAGTGATGATGAACTTTCTAATTATCTGCCCTTTCCTACTGTACTTAAAGGTGAAGCTGTGTTTGCACGGTGCCTGTCTTCCCTCAAGGATGAGAGAGTACAGGCCAGTAAGCTGCTGGATGGGCCTAAAAAGACTCAGTTTGGTGGGAACAAGAAAGCCTTTCTGGAGGACATACGCAAGGTGAGTCATTGTGCTTGCCAGAGTGCTGTATTCAACCTGTGTTGAGGAGCTAGTGTTCAACCCTAGTGAGGAGCTCCTGGGTTTACATTTCATGACAATTGGTTCATACATTCAGCCGTGTCATTGTACATTGTGTGTCTGCAAAGTATATTGTGACCAATTCCTTTCCTGACCAAAGAACAGTCCTGAAGGAATTCAGGTTAAAGCCACAGTGGGCAGTGACAACTAGCCTGGGGTTCAGAGGTCATAATTCATGCACAGGAGCTTGCATTTTTGCCCCTCAACACTCCTGTCTTTGTAATGAAGATAATAGCTCTTGATTTCTCTCTGAGATCAAACTTTCCAACAATTGGAAGGGATATTTTGGTTCTCAGACAGCTGGAATGTGGCTACTCTATTCAACCCTGGTGAGATGTTGACTAAACATAGCATGTAGACTGTGAAGTTTCTTGTTTGGCTTTGTTTGACTTCACTTGGAATGTGAATTTGTTTTTTTTAGGCCCTGTATGCTTCCAAGATTATTTCATATGCTCAAGGCTTCATGCTGCTGAGACAAGCAGCCAAAGAATTTGGATGGACACTGAATTATGGTGGCATTGCACTGATGTGGAGGGGAGGCTGCATCATCAGAAGGTAATTCAGATGAGGAGGGAATTAAGTTGTTGAGGGGAGAAGAGCAGGCAATTTGGTTTATGCAGTGCTAGACTGACAAGCCTGGAGATTTTCTTGGAAAATCCATGGAGTTAATCTGCTGATAAGATACTGAGAGGCTTTTTCTGTAGATAGCAGTAAAGATTACCAGATGAAGCCAAGTTTCTGGCGGCTTACCTACTGCAGATTTCCTTGGGTCTTTGTTGTGATTGCACCTTTCTCACTGTTTGGAGTCAGAGTCTGGCCGAGTCAAATTTTGGCACTACTAAGTTTTGGATTCTAGGCCTTTGTTGGAAGCGTGAGATTTTATTCCTGATTTACATGTTTTTCTGCCTAGTGTGTTCCTGGGAAAAATCAAAGATGCTTTTGATCGAAACCCTGAGCTCCAGAATTTGCTGTTGGATGACTTCTTTAAGATGGCTGTTGAAAACTGTCAGGTGAGTTTCCAAGGAAGGAAGAGCATAAAACCAGCTTCTTTCCCAGGATTTACCTTCATGAGTATATTGAGACTGAAAAAAAAAAAGAATATCCTTGAAACCTATTTATAGAGCATCCTTAATCCCAAAGATCTCCAATTGTGAAGCTCTTTGGGACTATCTGTGGGACCCTACATAATGTATGGGTGTAGGAATTCATCGTCTATGGCTTCAAGGTACCTTTCTTTAATGGAACATACCAGTCTTACAGGATCAGGACAACAAAAAACCTACATAGCTGGAGCTGGTTGAAATTGCATAAGAATGTTACTGTGATGAGGTAGGCTTATACTGAGGTCCAAATTAGAATTTTGCCAAACACAAGGGTTAGTGACCTGTCCTTGAAAAACTGCCTACAAATGCCTCTTGCCTCTATTTCATCAGAAAGTTGGAGAATGTTAGTTCTAAATTAAGAAAAAAAAAAAAGTTGCATCACTAAAGCACTACTTTATAAATCAGCTTCCAGTTACATCAGGTGCGAACCAAGGTCTTGTGTAGTGTTGCAAGGTATATTTGTAATATCAACCTAAAGAGAATGCAGGAGCAAAGGAGCATATAGTCCTTGTGTCAGTTCTTTTTGGTATTTTTTGGCCAAGCTACTGTTAGAAACTTAAGGTTTTCATTTTACTATTACGGAAGAGCCTTAGGCAGAAATCTAGCAATTCAGAAGAACTACTATGTCAGGAAAAAATGTCTAGTCTTGTGAATATTCCCATCAGCGCTCTGCATCGTGTGCCTACTGCACACTTAGGTTTCAGTTGTACCAAGTATAAAGCTCTGTTCTGTTACCATTGTTTGCAGTAGCACCAAAATAACAGTGTTCACTAGACCTAGGTCTGTCCAAACAGACTCCTGATTTGGACAGAGCTGACAGGCAGAATTACAACCAGATTATCTGGCCAACAAAGAAGTCATATATTATCATTAATAATTCTTTTAACTGAAGCTGAATATTCCACACAAGTTACTAAATCAGATGTACAGTTGAAATGAGGATTATCCACGTGTCTGTCTGAAGTATTGTGTTGAGCTCTCATGCCCTTGGGTGGGCTTCATACTGTGCTTGATTAGAGGTTCTGGCAGTGCCTCAGTGTATTTTCCCCACTGTGTTCATGCCTTTGAGATGCACTGATCATGTGAAAGAACAGCATCCTTACTCGAGGCCATGGTTTGATTGCATGTGAAGTAAATGTCTGCACTTATATTGTCCTGTTTGTTAACTCTGTCTTGGTTGCCATTTATTTTTGGATCAACCATGTTTATGTAAAATCAGGAATCTACTGCTAAATTTGCTCAGACTTGGTCTTTAGATTTCATATCATGGGAAATAGTACATGCTGTTGTACTAGAATAGCCCATATGATGCACACACCTCTGAGCAAGCACCCATGTGGTTTTTTTCTTTTTTCTGTTTTTTTCTACCTCCCTCTTTTCTCTTTCCCAGGACTCCTGGCGACGTGTGATCAGTACTGGGGTACAGATGGGTATCCCTATGCCCTGCTTCACTACAGCACTTTCTTTTTATGACGGATACAGGCATGAAGTATTACCAGCTAACCTGATTCAGGTAGGTGCAGATCTGTTGGCTACTGAACTATCATCGTGTTGTTATTTAAATACTAGTCTAAAGCCCATGGGGGGGGAATATATCCTAATCACTCAAAACTGTAAAGATAAAGGCATAGATTTCCTCATATAATTCTGTTAAACCTGAAATTCACAGCAATAAAAATCTATGAGATATTGGGTATGGCAGTGCCCAGCATGTATTAATATTCCATACGTGAACCAAGGGTAATGATATCTTTGAATTAAAATGTTTTATAAAGAAGTAAGTATCTTTGAACCTCTGGATGTATCTAAGTACTTGGGTTTTGGATTAGTACCTAGCAGAAATAATACACTTGTGTTGCTACAGAACTCCTAATTACTAGATATTAATAAATGTTTCATTGTGATGATTTTTTAATTATGAGAAGATAACTTTGAATGTCATGATAGTGGAGTCAGATCTTGTGTCTAGTATTCCTGTAGTCAAGTATCAGTAAGTACAACTTCTAGTCCTCCTGTGACTGTGGTGCTGACGTGTGTGTTTTGTGTGTGTTCTTACCCTAGGCTCAGCGTGATTACTTTGGTGCACACACGTATGAGTTGCTATCGAAGCCAGGTGTATTTATCCACACCAACTGGACGGGCCACGGAGGAAATGTGTCCTCTTCTGCCTACAATGTCTGAAATGGAAATGGAAATATTTCCTCTTGAAGCCAAGATACTGTAGATCTCAGATATTCCTCCTAGAATACCACTTTTTACTGTGCTAGAACTTGTGTTTGGACACTTTTGTAATAACTTGTGGGTATATTTCATAAATATATATCTCAATATATATATATAATATAAGAAAGCTAAATAAACTTGCTTATAAATGCATTGAGGTGTTTTCTTTGCACTGTTGCTGGCCAAAACTGGCCAGAATGTCTTTGTGCAGTATTTAATAGGATACATTTTAAAATGATAATATTTTTATTGTATTATAGTGCATAAAGTCGTAGGGATCAAGATAGAGAGGACTGCATGTCAGTAAGTGCTGAAGTGGAGCATGGCAGACAGGAGGTCACGCTGCGCAAGATTTCAGGGAGGTAAAGGCTTTTATTTTTGGTTGTTGTTTATTTGTAACAGGCAGTGGCTTGGTTCCAAGAGCTGGATTCCTGGGTGTTCCCCCCCCCCAGCCTTCCACACTGCGTGCTCTCTGTTCCCTGTGGAAGGGTGAAGGGTGGGATGGATCACGCAGAAACCTGAATGCAGGTCAAGGGCATCGAGGCTGATCCTCCTGTCACCAAACCCTTCTCCCTCCAACTGTTGTTCCCAGTTTTAAGCTGTGGCATAAACTGTTGGTTTAGCTGTTTGCTCGCACGCTGTCCCCAAATCTCTGGGTTATTTTGCCTCCTCTTCCTGTGAGGTGATTAAAAATCCCTGCAGTAGAGTGCAAAGCTGGCTCTGTCTGATACCCTCTTCTTGCAATCCCACTGCCAGTTGGCTTCAATGGTTTGGAAAATTCACCTGGGTGCCTGTACCCTTTTTTTCCTTTTTTTTTTCCTTCAATCATAACCTCTCATGTTAAATTTTGTGCTGTGCACTAATTTTTATTTTGGTTTTTTTGCTTCACTTACTTCTGCTAAGATAGCTGCATAGTAATTAGTTGAATAGCTGCATAATTAGCAAACGATTACTTTCAACTTAAAACAACTTTTCTGCAAATTATAGTGGAAGATTTAGGAATTGTGTAAACTAAATTTGTGACGAATTGCAGGGAACAGTCGTAGTAACTGGAGGGTTGGGAGTGTTTGATGGCAGTCGGTTTCCCCAGCCGGTGGACAGTAGAACCGTTTAGCCAGGTTACTGTGTGCGTAGGTGCTGTGTTTTGGGGGAAAAGAGGGTATTTTATTCTAATACCTTAGTGGGATATGAGTGCTGAGAAAAATACCTGCTGCATCTGGCGCCCGGCTGTGCTGAGCCCGAACAGGGACCGTCTCGCTGGTTGCTCCGTGAATCTCCTTGTACCGGGGTGAGGGGAGGGATGGGGACACCGGCTCAGGGCTGCTCTCCGCCGGGCCGTCCGTTATCTCCCGGTAGAGACCCCGGTGCGGGTCCGGGTGGGTGCAGGATCCTCCGGTGCCGCGTCCTACCCGGACAGGTGCTACCAGCCCCGCTTCAACCCGCACCGTGCCCCGCGGGGCTGCCGTCCGTCGGTTCGGGAGGCCGGTTGCGGCTGCGCGGGGCGGGGAACGGCGGAGGCTCCGCCCCCCCCGGGCCGGGCGGGAAAGGCGGGCGGGCCGCGCCATGGAGGCGGCAGGGGATGAGGAGCGGTCACTGCTCGTCCAGGTACCGCGGGGCCGGGGCCGGGGCCGGGGCCGGGGCCGGGGCCGGGGCCGGGGCCGGCTCGGGGAGGGACGAAGGGGGGACATTGAATGGTAAAGGCCGGGCTGTGGGGTGGGTTGGGGTCCGTTAACGGCCCCTTGTGGTGTGAGGCCCCTTCACAGTGAGGGTGTTGTGACAGTGATCCATGTTGCCCAGAGAAGCTGTGGCTGCCCCATCCCTGGAGGGGTTCAAGGCCAGGCTGGATGGGACTTTGAGCAACCTGGTCTGGTGGGAGGTGTTCCTGCCCAGGGCAGGGAGGTGGAACTACATCATCTTCAAGGTCTCTTCCCACCCAAACCGTTCTATGACTTGTACATCAGTCTGCAGAGGTGACTGACAGACTGACCTGTCACTGCTCTGGCTCCTTTCAGAGGCTGAAGGCTGCAGTTCACTACACAGTTGGCTGCCTGTGCCAGGATGTGGCAGAAGACAAAGACATGCAGTTCAGCAAACAAACCATCGCCGCTATCTCGGAGATCACCTTCAGGCAGTGCGGTACAGAAGCTTTCGTAGTATCTGTTCGTTCAAGAGCAGTTGCTGGAGAAACAATGCTTTAAAATAAATAGCACTGGAACTAGGTGTCACTGGTGCATTGTTTCTTGCATTGTGTTTTTAAAAGTACAAGAAATAGTCAATCTGGTTTTCAGACCTGGAAAAAGCATTTAAACGCATGTGGGCCACCTGCCTGTGCAACAGAGTGGCATGTAATAACAAGTTATGGTTGCTTCTCATAACTAACTTGGATAACTAACTAAAACCTCTCATAACTAATTTGCACTTACACCTTTGTAACAGCTAGAGCTGTATTATGTGTCTCAGAGTGAGTGTTTTAAAATATGTGGCATCTTTGTGTTTTCTCCAGAGAACTTCGCAAAAGACCTTGAAATGTTTGCAAGGTAGGTTCTGGAACACTTGCTTATTCCAAAGGCTTTTTTTGTGTGTTCAGCTCTAATAACTAGATAATCTTTAAAATACATCTTGTAACTCAAGTTTTAAAGGGTTCTATTGGCCCATTAAACACTGGCTGTGAAATTGGGAAATAGTTATTCCCCTGTAGGTTCTTCCTGATCTTGGAAGTTCATTGATGTGGTAAAGTTATTGTTTAGATTAATGACTGTATATACTTGTTAAATACGTTGATACCTAGCCGTCCTGGATGGTTTGGCAGTGGTGCTTGAAGTTCTGAGTGCTGAATTCTACTGTTACACAGCGAGTGTGGGAACTTAGATGTACACAAACCTGAAACATAGGTTTCTGTGTGTTATCGTTGGAAAAGAGAGGCAGGTTTGGTTTACTGACTCCCTGTTAGTGTTCTGAATTAGATGCTATATGGCCTCTTGCAGCCAATGCTGGCAAACACTTTAGGGGGTCTTTTTTAATTTTATGCAGGCATGCAAAACGAAGCACAGTCACTACAGAAGATGTGAAGCTGTTGGCTCGAAGGAGCACTTCTTTGGTGAGATTCACTGTATTTTCTGTCTCGTAACATTCTAAATCCAATTGTTTAGTTCTTAGGAGCATTTGAATAAAGGCCATAGATGATGAAGCAGTTTCATTGGCTTATTGATGATGGATGGGCACAATCCAGTGATTTTTTTAAATTTTAATCTTATTTTGCTTCATGATGCTGTGCCTCACTGTGGGATTGCAATTCAAGTAGCAAACTACAGCTCTGAGTAAGTGCTAGTGTTGCTCTCTTGATTCTAGAGATGGATGTAATACGTTTATAAATCCTAGTCTTCCCAGGCCATTTCAGTATCTGGGGTTATCATAGAATTGTCTAGGTTGAAGGGACCTTTAAGATCATTTAGTCCAACCGTCAGCCCAACTCTGATAGAAACCATCACTAAACCATGTCAGGGATGGTGCCTCAAGCACTTCCCTGGGCAGCCCGCTCTAAGGCTTAATAACCCTTTCAGTGTCAAAATTTTTCCTAATATCCAACCTGAACCTCCCCTGGTGCAACTTGAGGCCCTTTCCTCTTGTGCTATCGGAGGAGAGACCAATCCCCACCTCTCTACAACCTCATTTCAGGGAGTTGTAGAGAGTGATAAGGTCTCTCTCCCCTCAGCCTCCTTTTCTCCAGGCTGAACAATCCCAGCTTAGACTGAGAGCTCTGTGCAAGAATTAAAACCAATTGATGTTTGTCAGCCTTTTTGGAGTGTCTGTCATCTTTTTTGTAATAAGAATTTGCCCCGTTAATTTATCTTAAACATTTCTCTCTAATTTCTCATGAATAAATGATGTTCCTCAGTAGATGACTGATTAGTTTATTGTTCTCAGCTAAAGTATATCACCCAGAAGAGTGAGGAGATTACATCAAGTAACATGGAGCAAAAGGAGAAGAAGAAAAAGAAGTCCAGTGCAGCTAAGGAAGGGAGAGCTGCTGGGGAACAAGAAACAGCTGTAACTGAAAGTGAAGATTCCAACATGGCATGATTCACTGTTCAAGTAATGTCTCTGGTCATTTTCTCTTATTATCCTTGAAGACCCACAGTTGCTGTATTAGAGGTTCCTCTTCCAGGTTAGCAACAGTAATAAATCTTTAGGGTTTTAGGTGAACATGATTAGTTGGATTTTTTTTTTTCGTTCCAAAAATTAATGGTTTGTCAGAATTCAGTGAAGCTTACAGCCAAAATGCCTTAATTGCTCACAGAAATGTATCTTACTATTTTTAAAATGCAAATCCTTTAAATACAGAGTGTAAAGCAGAACATTCTCACTGACCAAAATACCTCAGTATGTGCAACTCTCTCCATGCTGCTCCGTAGTTTCTCTAGTAATTGACTTCCTCCTTGCTTCCATTTTTGATACTTTCGCTTAGATATTTTAAATATTTTATTTTCGTTTTAATAGCTATATGACTCACTTATTGGCTTGGAAATTAACAGATGTTTGTGTCATTTCTCACCTGTGATTCTGCTGGTATATAATCTTCACTTTCAATAAGTTGCATTAAATTTCTAATTTCACTGTATTAAGGTGGCTCCGGATTGGTGCTCGGAAATGTGTCACCATTGCCCTCTGCCGGACGGATGGAGCCTTAGCAAACGCTCTTGCTTCAAAAGAAGCAGATTTAAAGACATAAGGTACTAGATACAGCCGAGTTGAAATGAGTACATAAGCTACTGTGAAATGAGTACATAAGTTGAAGTGAGTGCATAAGCTACTGTGTTGGCAAACCTAATCAAGCAAGAATGTGCTTGCCAATTATAGTCTGAAACATGCAGCAAGGACTTGAACGCTGTTTCTCTTGCTCCGCCCTGGATTCATGAGACAAACTCTTCCTTGAAGCCACTTGCTCCTTTCTGAAGGATATAGTTTAGGGCAATTCCCCAGAACCAGTCATCAGATCCTCATTTTGTTAAGACTCATACCTTAAATAGATAAAGAAGGTACTGGATGACAGAATATTTTTTATCACCCTTGAGAACTTCTAGGTGTAGCCCTACTCATTGCTCAAAACCCTTCTCTTGAGAGTGCACTTTCTGGACTAGAGTCACTCAGCAGCTGTACACAACACAGTGGAAAAAGAATAATGCTCTGGACTCCCTCCGTGTGCTCCCTTTTATACTTGCTCTGTATTTGAGCTATTAAACAGTAGTGGATGGGGGAAAAAAACATGCCTTTTATGGGCCGTAACTATCCAATATTGATCAAATAAAACCAAGAGCTACTGTACAGCTTTTTTAAAGCTTGAGGAATAGAATTTCCATTGCCAAGTTGCTTAAAAAAAAAGGAAATGCATTGCAGCTTTGAGCAAGACTGAAAAACTGGTTTATAATGGAGAGTGGTAATCACAAGCTGAGACATAAGCTCACGCAAAAGGCTTCCTGACAGCTACTCTGCTCAATGCAGGCTATTCCAATTGGTATCCAGTGTAATTAGCTCTGAGAGCAACAGAGCATGCTTCAAAGCTTCTATTAATGCACAGCCATATATGCTACTTCAGAAAGACTTGAACATTAAAAGCCTGTAGCTATGTAAAGCAGCAGGAAACCTTTTTATCTGCCATGGCCTATAATGTTACAAGCCAGAAGTGTATTTTGTAAGAAGCAATTCTGTACTTCTGTATTTAATTTCTTCTCTATTCTAAAGGTAATACTGTACTTATCAGCACATTCTTTAATCATAGCAGCTGGTGGAAATATCAAAACTACTCCAACATTGAGGTACAAAGGTTTTAATGGTATTAGAAGACTTTAACAATTTTAAAAATAAGCCAGTTAATACAAAAGCATCATGATACTACACTAATGATACGGGGATTAATACAAACAGCCCAAATCCAAGTCTTCTGCTCCACAGCCTTACAAAGTATTTCTACCTGTGCTGGGTTTTATAAGTTAGTGCTTACACTGCACACAAAAGGCACGAGTTCCTTAGGAAAAGCACAGAAGTTAAAGGACTCAGAATTTACTTGAACCGATGAAATTAGCATGAGAATTCAAGTTCCTAGATCCCAGGCTGAAGTTTAAGGCCTGACAGCAGCTGGCTAACCCCTCTGCCCTGCTCATTAACTGTGCCACAAAGTGTCTTCCACTCTTGGCAGGACAAAGCAAGCAAACTGCCTGGGGCTTCCATCGCAAAATCCATCATTTTCTGATGGAAGCTTCTGGCTCCTAACCAAAGCTGAACCCTTACATGCTGTGTTTAGCAATACCATTGTTCCAGTATTCTGCAAAAAGTCAAAATCCCTTTGGTTACACGTGATTTGAATCGTCACAGAAGTTTAAGCCTCAGGACAATTTCCAGATTTTAGTTGTCTATAGCCAGACCACAGTATGACCAGCAAACTGTGGCTCTCGGGATGTATCTTTGCTTGTATTGATTCTAATGCAAAAAAAAAAACAAATTGCCAGCAGCACTATAGTCTTATTTTCTGCGTTTTGAACTAAGCCCAGGGTAGTCTCCCCAGGGTAGCGTTTTCTTCCCCTTTGACGTGCTCCTTAGGGAGTGCAAAGTCTGGACTTGTTGTAGACGCTTGGAGAGCTCCTGATCACAGACTTGCTGCAGAGCTTCAGCCTTCTGCTTGTCCCATTTTAGTGCCGAGGCCAGGGCTTGTGTGTCTTCTTTCAGGACCAGCTGTAGAGACAGATTTCTAAGTTTTTTCTACTGATGCCCCTCCACAACTAACCCCCGTGCCCACATTAAGGACCGTAGTAATAAGACACCTGTTTAAAACTGGCAATTTGGTATTGAAGATGTTCCCAGCTTTCATCATCTATCCTGTGGGCTAGTGGATTTTCAGTATTCTGAAAACACTTAGGGGCTGGAAGCTATATTCAGGTTTCAGAGGAACAGAGAGCAGTTAACTTAGTTTTTACAGCACGAAAAAGCAAGATTTAGATTTAGAAAGAACATGCTTTCTAATGCTTAAAGTTTATCTAGACTTTCCTTTCCAAGCTATGTGTTTGTTTATGCTGTTTTCCAACATGAAGGTTTTATTTTGATTTGGGATAAAAGAAATACAGCTAGATGCAACTGCATACAAAAAAACCCTTGCTGGTAAGACAGCTGAAGCACTGGATGACTATCATTTGGCAGAGATCAAAACCAAAATTATTTGGACAGACTGGAGTTTTGGAATATTCTCAACTGGCTATTACCAAGCAGGAGGTAGTGTTACTGAGGAAGAGAAATACATTAAATCTGACCACTTTTGAGACTGAACTATATTGACTTTAAACCTCCAGAAGCAAGGAGAGCTTCCCCTATAACCTCTCTCTCCAGAGGGAGAGATTTGTAGAATATGGTTATTTCATTCTTACCCACCTCTAGATCTTGACTGTCCAGGCAGAGCTCTGGAGTAGGTTTCTCTTTCAGAACAGCAAGGATCTGGTCACTGAGTGCTATTTGGGCTGAAGGGCCTGTCCTGCTGGTACCTGTGTCAACCACGTCCATCTCTGCTCTTGGTAGTGTCTCAGATTCTGAAAAGCAGCAGAATCATTATAGCCCGTGACAAACACAGGACAGGAAAAGTGCCCTGATGGTTCTGAGATTAATAAAATACCCATTCTGTCCAGGTGCATCCTCTAACTTAAGAAATCCATAAAGTTAAGGATGACTGCAATTTAAGATACTCCCCCAGGATTCTACTTTCAGGCATTGTGAGAAATGTGACCCAGCAGTGAGAGGACTCCTGCTGTCACCCAGTCAGAGAGTTCTTATCCAACACATCAATAGCTGTGACTGACTCCAAGCCTTCACACTGCCTTATTTATTCCACTCAGCTCTTTCAGGCATCTCTGAAAAGCTCCTTCTCGAGCATCCTAATGCTCCCTACCTGCTACTTTGCTTAAGATACTGTCTTCATTTTTCAAGGCCTCCAGGTAGAGCTCCAGGAGCTGTCTTGACTGACGTTCTTCTTCCCGTCTGTCCAGCACCTGCTGCAGAGTGTCCTGCAATACTTGGACTTTGGTTTGACTTTGGGCAAGTTCTTCTGCCAGGTCTGAACGTGGAACATCAATAAGCACCTTGAAGCAATGAGAATGTTCCTGTTACATGGACTGATTGAGTAACTCGTTCCATTACACTGACTGCAGTACAAACAGCAAACCTCCTGAACGACAGAGCCTCCACCTTCATGAAACCCAGCATGTTTCACAAGGTTTCGTGTCACAGCAAGTCAACCTAGTTATGGGAGGCTCTAGTGGCACTCCACCAGGCAGCATTCTTTAACAGAAGCCAAAAGGCATCCAGGAAGGTGTGGTATCACATGTATTTTAAACAGAAATCTGACAATCAAAGTACTATTTCTTAAGAGTGTATGGGAATACCCACAGGAAAGCCAATAGCCTGGCACTTGGGAAGCTGCAGGAGGACAAGAGGAGGCAGTTATCTCCATGCCTCACCACAAAGAAGGTGTCAAGCAGTCACACACTCTCATCAGTCAGCTCTGCAAACTAAGAGCAGTTCTTTGAACCCCTCTGGAGCAGACAGATTTGGCCTGCTGCTCAGTCTTAGGAGCCACCTCAGTTGCCATTTAACCAAATCTTGCTTTCCCCCTGCCTTAATTGAAAAGCCATGTTATGAGAGACAATCAGTGATTGCATCCTCCTCAGACACGTGCAAGTGTTTCCCCTAGAGGAGAAATTTGACTCCAGCACCACAGCCAAACAGCAGCAGTTGAATTAAGCTTGAGATCTTTACTTATTCCATTCTTTGCCATCTAGTGAGATAAATGGATGATGGGCAGAGACAAGGACAGAAATTAGAGGTTTCCCCACTGTACCTGGAGGTCTTCTTCAGACATCAAGATGATATTAGACAGGTCATCCTTCAGTTGCCTGGCCAACTGCTTCCACTTCTCTACAGCATTGTCCACTTCATCCCCAGACTCCGAGAGCCAGGCTGTTCCACTGTCTGACACAAGAGCCATCAGTCTCCTGGGTCACTCCTGACCCACCTGAGACAGCCTAATTTCAGTAGGTGTATTCCAAACATCCCTCCCCTTCCGTGCTCCCTTGGCCACAGAGGTACCTAAGCTTTTGCTGGACCATTTCTCGTTCTTGGCCAGTGCCACAAATTTGGTGTCAGCCGGCAGGCACAAGAAGTAATCTTCATCGTCCACAATGGTGCCATCTTCTGCCAGTACCAAGGTGATGGGCTCCCTGGCCTTGTCGATAGCCAGAATGCTACTGGCTGCAGAATATAAAAATAAAAAAAAACCCCCACTTTATGAAATTGTGATATACACAATGAAACACATGCACTGCCCTTTTATTACACCCATCACAAGAGACGAGCAACTCCCAGTGATTTAGGCTGGACACCAGGCCCTATCTCCACACCGCCCTGTGCATCAGCTCCTTTTTAGCACATACTCACCACTTTCCCCTCCAGTAATTAATATTATTGATGCAAACCGTGACATACACATTGTAGAAGACGCTTCCATACGCTTAGCCCCCCCTCCCCTTCGCTCCCCCCGGGGATCTGCTCTCACGGATGGGGCCCAGCCCCGCCACCTCACGGACACCGCGCCTGGGGCCTGCCACTGGCGCTGCACGGGGACCCGGCGAGGTCCCGGCGACGGCAGCCCCTCACCCTTATCGCGCAGCTCCCGCAGGCAGGAAGCGGCCACACCGTGTTGCTCCCGCCCGTCCCGCCGCCGCAGCAGGCAGCGCTTCAGCGGCGCCGCCATGGCCGCCGCCCGCCCTCCGGGACGCGGAGATCTGCGGATCCCGGCCCGGGATGGCCAGGCGAGGGAGGAGGCTGCGACCCGCACCCTTTCCCGGTCTGCGCCTCGCTCTCCTCAGCCCTGCCCCGCGCAGGCCCGCCCGCTGGCTCCCGTCCCGGCGGGAGGCTGCCCGCTCACGGCAGGAGCGCTTCCGCTGCCGTCCGCATCCCTGCCTCAGCGTTCGACTCGTTCTGCCTGCCGGGTCGCGCGGAGAAAGGGGGGGGACTAACGGCGGTAAGGGCGTTCTATCGGTTGCGCGGGGATCGATTAACCTGGCCTGGAAAGATGGCCTCCTCGGAGCAAGCGGAGCAGCCCAGCCAGGTAAGCGGGGCCGGCGCTCTGCCCGCTCGGCGCGGGCAGGGGGCGGCGGGGGGACGGGCGGGGCGGGTTCGGTCAAGGCCGCCGCCGCCTACTCAGGGGAACGGGCGAGGGGGGGCCGCCGCGCTTTAGCGTCCACCCCCGTCCTATTGCTCGTCCCGCCCCCCCCCCCCCCCTCCACCCCCCCCCCCGGCCGGCCGNNCTCGTCCCGCCCCCCCCCCCCCCTTCAACCTCCCGCCGCGGCCGGCTGTGGGGGGCGCGTGCGGTGGCCCGCGCCGCTCCCCCCTCACCTTCCCTCTCCCTCCCCTCTCCCCTCGCCCCTGCGCGCGTGGCCTTGCCCCCAACCGCCGCCCGCGCGCCGCCAACCGCCGCACCTGCCGTAACGGTCACTGGCTCGCGCTGCCTCAGCCCCAGTCGCGGCGCGGGCCCTGTCGGCGCCGGAGCGCTGGCACCGGAGGGGCCGCGGGGGCGCTGGCCCTGGCGGGATGCGGTGGCGGCGGCACTCTGAGGTGCGGGAGGAGCGGCGGAGGGGCTGCCGCCCTCGGGGTGGGGGGGGAACCGCCGTGCCTGGTGGCGGCCAGGGGGACGCTGGTGGGGAGGGCCCGGACACCCTGGCTCGGCGCGCATCGCCTCAGCCCCCCGTGCCCGGTAACAGCGTCGGAGCGTTGCCTCTCGGTGGGCTTAGTTCGGTAGTTTGGCACCTGCCTTATGTGGGCACACTCCGCCAGACAGCCCAGTGCTGGTCAGGCCAGGCCCCCAGGCAATGCACGTCTCTTCATTTTAGGGTCTGTACGTGAAAGTCAATAAAGCACTTGAATGAGGGGGACCGGGGAGAAGCACAGCCAGGGAGAAAAGAGGCCATTTATGTGTCAGCTGGGGTTTGGAATGAGGTGAAGTACCAGTTAGGCAAAATGTTTCTGCCTTGCACCTTTGAGGGAGAAGGATCCTTGAACCAACAAGCATAAAAGGGCAAAGAAGTGATAGACCTAGTGTAAGCATTGTCAAAAACTGAATGGGGGGGATAAAAAAGACATGTAAGTTCACTGACTTAAATGCATGCTCAAGAAACAAACTAAAAGCTTAAGGTATTTTTAAATTGGGACTTGAATAGGGAAAAATGGAAGTGTGAGGAAGTTTTCCAGTTACTTGCACTGGCTTGCTCGTGGTCCATGGCAACTTGTATTTCATTGCAAGCTCTATCTACCTCAAATTTAGTGGCCTCCTGGCAGCTCTGCCTTGAGCAGACTCCTGAGTATGTGATACCAATGGAATTTTGTCAAATCCTTTAAGTGGCCGCAGAGGGCCCTCCTGCAACCAGCAGGACATTGAAGGGTCTGGCTGTTTGAGCAACAGGGAAGAAAGAAGATCAAAGTCTGCCACCAACACACTTTTACATGCAATCATTCCAGTTTATCTAGGTTTGACTAAATTGGTGTGAACCTCCCTGTTGATCCTTTTAGTTTGGACTGAGGAGGCTGATTTTGATGGGAACATTGTTTAAACTGAAATAGAAAGACATTACATAAGATTCATTCTCTGACTAACCAGCACAGATCTCCTCCCAAGTTGTGAAAGGCCACGTTACCAAACTCACTACAGTAGGGCTGCTGTTTGGCATTGATCATGGATTTTCATCAGTTGTAGTTTGAGGTGCAGGCATGACAGTCTGTTCCTCATGCTTCAAGGGATTGCTTTTGGAATGAGGAAACCTGAAACAATCTGTGACTGATCCGAAAGCCACTTGGGCAGTCTACAAAGCAGTTGACTAGAGGTTTCTGAGAAAGAAATCTGTTTAATTGGCAAATGTGATTGCCTGAGAAACTCTTGAATTTGGATATAGTATCCTCCCGTTGCACTCTTTTTAAAAATAACATTTAATTAGTGTTGCTTTACCTCAAAAGAAGGCTTGATGTGTGGAAATGGAAAAGTCTTGGTTTTTAATGGGCCTAATATATGTAGGTAGAGCCCTGGGTTCTAAAGTTTAAGACACGAAGATAGTCACTGTGTCACTGTCTCCACAGTGAAAAATGGGAATAGTAACTCTTACCTTATGTGTGAGATGCACAGTTTTTCAGGCATTGTCTCAAACATAGTGGAGTTAATGCTTGTGTTGCATTCTAAGTCAGGAAGAACTTGAGACAAGACAGAATACCCAAGCTGCAAAGTTAACTTTTCATCACAGAGAGGCTATTTTGTGTCAGCTCCTCTGAGGAGGGACGTGGTCTGAAGCTACTGTGGGTGAAAATGGTCAATTAAGTGCTCCCCTGATGGATTCTTTCACATTGTATGCAAAAGTACTGGATTCTCAGGCAATAGCAAATTAATTGAACCTCCTTTATTTGTGGCAGTTTGTTTAAAGGGCAGCTCTGATGGTCTGCCTTGCTGGAGGTATGCGAAGTAACAGTCAAGTTCAGCTAAAGGGTCGCTACACCAATATCTATGCCCCCTCTATGCATGCACCAGGAGCAGCCCTGCTTTTATTAACTGTCCTCCTTCCCCACATTGTGTACTTGTGAGGGGCTGTTCTCTCTGTCCAAGGCTGTCGGTGCCTGCTGATGAGATGTCCCCATCTTCACCCACCAGTATGTGTCTTCCACTAGTTGCACATTTCTCATGCTGAAAGCGTTCAGTGCTCTCAAATTCTGTTGGCTTGGAGAGGATTTGAGAGAATCTTGCAGCTTTAGCTGGAAAAGGGGGGTATAATTGAAGAATATATAGCACAGTAGATGAAGTCTTAAGGGGACAATTTTTGGAATAAAACAAAATGAAAACGTCTTTATTAGTCTAGCAGAAGGTAAATGCCACTCTTCTTATTGAAACCATTGCAGTTTTGACACCGTTATATGTGTGTAAAACGTTGTCCCCATTGCACAGTAAATGTTTAGAGCATTAAAAAAATATTTAGTTTCTACCACCAATGATGTTTGTTTATTTATTGCCAAGCATTCAACATAAGGCTATGAGTAGTAGCACTGCCTTGCCTGATGTGTTTATGTTTGTGTCCTATTGTGTTCTCTGTTACAAATCCAGTTAGTTTAGATGCTGAAAAGGGAGTGTCAGATATCTTTTGGCTTATTATCTGTTTTTCTTAGTTTAATTTTCTCATGAATTAATATATTGCCTCAAGCATTGTGGACAGGGGGGAGTGTTGCAGCTGAAATGTAATCATTTATGTAGATAGAATTATATTCTAAAGGCAATAGACATTTCTACCAGACATTTTACAACAGTTGGTTTTGCTTAGAAAGCATGTACCTTGGGCCTTTAGCAATGTCTCAACTGAAAAATAAACGAAAGATCCTGACTCTCTGTTACTATTCCTTATAGTGAAAGAAAAGGAAGAGCAAGATGACAGTATAGCATCTGAAGAGAATAACCCATTTCAGATTTTTCTTGGCTATCAGTATTTCTTGGTGCTGAATACTTTGGCAGTGTATTTGTTGTGGCTTCTTGGCTCAGCCAGCCAGTAACCCAGTGCTGCAGTATTCCATTTAACTGTAAATCCCAATAGCGTGAGAGAAATTGAATTTTTTTACATTAATTGGCAGTAGTGGTGTTGGTTTAGATAACTATGTCTAAATTCTTCCAAGCTGCTTAGTTTGGGACACAAAATGATACCCAGTTATCTGTACATATCCTAGTTATGCATTATGTGCAGAAGCTGAGAATCCTGTAGCCTGAAAGTCAGTGTGTTGCTGGTCTGTGTGAGTCATAAAAGCCTTGAAATTGTTAAACTCAATGGCTGAATTTGACTTGGTACCAACGTGGTAGTGCAGGCACTGAGGTAATACAGACAGAGTGGATTCTGTATGGGGAATTCTTTTGTTTCTTTTATGAAGGTGGAAGACTCACTATGTTAAAAACAGACTACATATAAATATAATGTAAGAGACAGAGAAAGGAGAGATGTTGAAGTGAACAGAATGTGCTGGTGTTCTAACATCTTTTGTACTTGGTGATGTTCTTACACGTGGTTTAGTGGGGAAATAAGCAGAGTACAAAGGCCCAAATCTTACTTGTTCTCTTTCTAAAGCTTCATTATACTCACTTGGATTGAGTCTACCATCTAGCTGCATTTTTCTTCATGTAGGGAAGTAGTTGAAGTGAATTTAAAAGATGTTGAAAGATGCCTGATTTGTTGCTCCAGAGACTTAATTCCCTAGCTGCATTGTTACTCAATAGATAGGTAAATTTTCCTCCTTGCTTGCCTGTAGGCCTTGACTGTCAAGCCTCTGGATTCTCTGCTGTAAGATGGTTTTTATAGTGAAGATAAATGTTTTCTGGACTGTTTTCATGAAATACAGGCTGTTGAACAGCCATCGTCAGGACAGGATGGAATCTTCTCCAACTTGTCTCAGAGCTAACATGTTCTGGAGGGTTTCTTTCCCCCACCTTGTAAGACTAGTTCCTTTGCTGTTACACTGTGCCTTATACTTGGAAATCTTGCTGGAAGGAAAATGCATATGTCATTTAAAATGTTGGTAGCTTCGGACCAAGCAGTCAAAATACAAGAAATTATCCAACTCTTCATATACATGATGTCATCAGGTTATGTACAAGCACGTCAGAATTTTTGAATATTTGTTGTCGGGATCAAGACTCTTTTACTTGTCAATATATGTTTTCTCACAGTTGGGCAATTTCCCACATTGGCTAAATTTTGTGTAGAGTGATAGCCCATAAATACTAGTGCAGCTCCTTAGGGCACCAACACACAAGCTCTGTTACTTAGGATGCTCTGTGGATTTTCCAAGGATATCAATTCCATGGTGGTTTATTTCTTTCTTTGTGCCTTTACTGTCTGCACCACACATCTGCAGCTCTTCTCTTTGCAAAGTCAGCTTCAGTAGTTAAAATGCTTTGAATTTTCCCTGAAACACACTACAGAGGAGCAAAATGTGTATATTCTTAGAAAACACTTAATGCAAGAGGCTTGATGGAACAATTCCATGGAAATAGTTTCATCTTAACAGCTATAACTTTATGAAGTATTGAAGAGGAATTTTATTTGTGCTGCTCTTTGTTGGCCTCTTCTAAGCAGTTCTGACCCTGTGCTAACTGAATTTGATGACAATCTTTTCTTTGACTTCAGTGTGCTATCAGTCAGGCCACAATATTTTAGAGCGGTAAGATGCCTGTGTTAGTCCTGGGGTCTGACTGAAGAAATGAGATAAAGAGTATGCACCAAATAAGTTTATCCACAACCTAAGCAGGTCGAGTTAACTTATTAATAAATCATGCAAGCCATATTCTTATATTGATTCTCATGTTTTCTATATTTTTGGAGGAGTGGATGGATCTTGAGAATGTTCATTATTGGTCTTTTATCCGGCTACAAAAGATTTGAAAGCAGATATAGTATGTATATAAAAATGGGAAGCCAGTGACAAGGTCGAAGAGAGAAGTCCTGTTGGTGTCACTTAGCATTGTCTCTACTACACACAGACCAAGCAGTATGACTTCCAACATGGTATTGAAGCTGCTGTTTGCAGTGGTTATGTCAAGTGAATTCTTAGTGGCTGAAATTTTTGCAGATATATAGTGGAGTAGTAACAAAAATGATGGTGACTGCATATAATGAGACTAGGGGCCTCTAGAGAATCACTGCCTACCTGTGAGATCTGGTGGGGCCGTGGTCATGATGCTTATGGCTGGAAACAGCTAAGTTGCAGTACATTTGAGTTTCTGGCACCCTCTTGTGGTAAATAGTTACTTTTATCTATATTTTTTTTTTTGCATGTTTTGTAGGTGTGAAAAAAATCTTGAAATACTTTGAAGGGGCATAAGAGTGATGAGTATGATTGAAGAACAAAAAGTTACTTAAGGCCCTTTATGCTATCACTTAAAAGTTTCCTCTTACATACCTTTCCTAGTGTACCAAGTGAAATATTCATCATTTGCCCTAAAACTATGTCTCTTAATTATGTGTGGGAAACAAGTATGGTATTGGTGGTGTGGGAATGAGTGCACCCCAGCAAGTTTCAATGACACCAAGCTGTGTGGTGTGGTCGACACGCTGGAGGGGCGGGGGGATTGAAACTAGATGATCTTTAAGGTCCCTTTCAACTCTAACCATTCTATGATTGCTGACATAAAGTGAGGTTTAGTTAAATCATAGTTGTTTTGAAACTTTTAGAAGAACAGTGTAGAAAACAGTGTGCAGTACTGGATTGTGGGAATGGGAGAAGCTTGGTGACAAGTCCTAGAGTGGACTAAAGCAAATTCTGCAATTTCTGTGAATTCTGTTGTTTTAAATGTGGTCTGCTGGAACTGATTTGGTTTTTTCCTGTGATTCTGGCCTTTTTGTCTTCTGTCCATCATAGAACTGCTACTGATAGCAGAAACGGGTGTATTTTTCTAAAGCCTGCTTGTGGCAGGAAGAGTGGTCTTAACCGACCCAGTATTTCTAATTGTGTCCATCAGGTGGCAATGTAACCTCACTCTTCTTTTTGCTTTACAGGCTGGCTCCTGCCCTACAACTGAAAATGCGGTGTCTCGGGAGGCACTGGTAAGTTCTTTAAGAAGCAGCATATAATTTCTTGCTGAAATTGCTGTATATATAATATACACGAGTTTTTCTCTTTCCTGAATCATTTTGCATCCAGTTTTGGTTTGGTTTTTTTTTCCTAAGGAGCTGATGTTTTTTGAAAAAGGTGTAAACTGCCTTATGTTGTCCTGCTGTTGACCTCTGATTTCTGACCTTCAGCCATAACCTTTCTGGGGTTAGACATGGGTCACCTATGCCATTGAATTGGCCTTGAGCATGGCTTGCCTGTCATAAGTGCGTGCAATGTATGTTCTTGATCCATGCTTATTTAGAAAAGAGTATGAAGAAAGACCTGTGCAGCATAATTTGAACTGAGATCCCTAGTGCTATTGTCTAATGAAAAAAAAATCCTCCACTGTTCAGAGACCTCATTCAAGCTGTCTTTGTTTTCAGATGCACTCAGATTTAGATTAGAAGTGTCTGGCAGCTGGTAGTGCATGTGTTCCAATGTTTTCACTCTAGAACTGTTTTGGAAAGAGCTCTGGGTTTTTTTGTGTATGAGGATAACTAAGAGAACCTTGTTTTGTTTTCATCTTATGGTGACGCAGAGTGGGAAGTGAGCCACCATTCTCTGGAGTGGCATTATATTTTTTTATTACAACCTTATTTTTCTTTTTTTTCATTCCCCTTCAGCCATCTATAACTCAGGCAAAACCTTGCCAAAATCCTTAGCCCATGTTATTGTCCTAAACATATAAATCTCTAATTGAGTTTCTTCTCTGGATTTCATTTGGTGATCATAGTGAATACAAGCTGTTTGCCATGAGAAGACTAAAGTACTTTCCCTAATGGTGTGGCACTGGCCACATCAAAGTATTTTTACCTTGTAACTCTTACTGGAGAATCCAGGAGGTGATTTCTAAAGGAGGGTAATGTAAGTGAAGACTGTAAACTGGGAAGGATCAGTAAAGGGCTGTTCACGAATTCTGTTAAGCTCTGCAATGAAGATCTCCAAGGTCTAGTAACACTGTACCATCCTTTAATAGCCAGACATGTATGTGAGACTACCCAAAGCTGTTATTGACACTGTGTGCTTTGTGATGGACTTGATGGTTTGGTTTTTTTGGTCTTGGTTGTCGTGTTATCAGCCCCCTTCCCTCCCTCCCTAAGGAAGGTCATAGCAGGCAGCAGATCACCACAGCCTGTGCTGGGTCACAGTTTGTTCTCTTTCTCAAGGCAGATTCTAACATTACCTTTGATTTAATTAATTTCTTACTGTATATGCAACTGAAGAATTGCTTAGAGAAAGCACATAGCAGTTGTGTATCTTTCTGGATAGGTGTGTGTTCCTACCACATAAAATATTTATAAATGTAAAGAACTCCAACATAAACTTGACTTTCACAAGGCTGTCTTGCATGTGAGCTAATTAGAGTCCTTTGAAAGGTGGAAGTTTTCTCCTTATTTTTTCTTTTTTTTTGTCTAATAAACTCTCACAGTCTTTGTCACGTTTGCTTAGGAGTCATTATTGCTTCCAGCTGAGTCTTATTAAATGAGCAGTTCAGTTCTGTGAGCCAGATGACCTAACTTCCACCACACTACTGTGGCTTCTCTGTAGCCAGGATCATGCATGCTGCCTTCTAATAACGCATGCAGTGCATCCCGGTCCTTAAAGCAGACTTGGAGGCACATGGCACCATGTCATAAAAATGTTTACGGAAACACCAGAACAAACTGTGGCGTGAGTCCAACAAATGGCTCTGTATGGGAAAGCCATGTGCTCAAGCATGTCCTTGCTGACTTCAAATCTGGTGTTAGGCAGTTGAAGCAGACTTGCAGAATCGAGAGGAGGGAGAAAAGAGTCTCATGTCTGCATGTACCCCCTCACCTTTTTTGACTTAATTGGTGACTGAAAGTGCTCAGTGCTTCAGAGGACTGAGACACGTTTGGAACATGAGTGGTGTTATGCACGAGAAAGCAGTAGAATTCAAACATCTTCCATTGATCAGCAGATGTCATTATAGGCTCAGACTGGTTTTGTATGTATTGTATTTGTGATTCTAATGGGCATTATATCCTGCAAGGTGCTAAATACCTTCTGCTCTGTGCTCGGTGGCCCTGTTTTCTGTGTACTTGGTACCCCCACAACCTGCTCTTTGAACAGGAATCCAGGAGAAGCAATGATTTCCAGTTGTTTGTAAGAGGGTTCAGCATTCTGCAAGATCACATGGCATGATGCAGTCTGACACATCATATTGTGTCCTGCCTTTTGGGTCTTCAGAGCCTACCTTGCCAAGGTTTATGGCTTTCAGAATGGAGCCCTACAAACTCATGTCATGCTCCTAATTGTTCTTCCTTCAACCCACTTTTGATGTTTTGAACTACTAAACTGGAGATAAGGGACTCCACGTCCATGCCATTAATCCCTTGAGTGATCCAGTGTCCTTACAATAAACTGTCCCAACTGAAAAATACTCCCTAATAAGAGGTCATTGTGTTATAATACTGACAGTGGAGAATGAGTTGGAGGGGGATGGGAAAAGCTATAATTTTTGCAGCAGAGAGCGGACACTCATTTCCCAAGCTGTCGGTCTTGGCCCATTAAAATTTGCCGTGTAGCTCCATAGTGGGAAGTGTAACCTTGTGTTAGCAGAGTGTCAGCATCTCGCTCTGCTGCTGTTTACAGCCACGTTTGTCATCGTCAGTGTGGGATCAGCTTCTCCTTGAGTCCAGCTTATCAGTGAACACTGCTGCATCCCTTTCTGCTCATATGTGCCGCTGCTCCGATAATCCTCTGAACACTTGTGGAATTGGAATTGCTTTGTCTTTTTGCAACCACTCAAAGTCCTGGAATGTGCAAAAGATGTAACTACACAGGACAAAACCCCTTTCTGTGGGGTTAAAGCATTGGAAAATTCCCTTTTCTTGAATCTTTGTTTCTTTGGTCTAATTTCTCTCTTCAGTGTAATTGTATCTTCTTTTCTTCTGCTCTTTTTATCATGTTTTGTCTCTCCCTAGCAGTGTCTTGTAGCTTTTTAACCATTCTGTGCTGCTTTAGAGACGTTTTCAAGAGCTTGAGTATGTTTGCTGTTGGCCTTTGTTTTCTGCCGAATCCACTGCAGTCTAAATTACAGCTGGGAAGGTTATAGATATGATTGCCCCTAACATGAGCCTAGCAACTAAACATAAAAAACGTAAATATGCCCATAACCAGGCCCCAACATCATGGCTTCAAGTCGAGATTGCAACTAATGATTTAGGAAAGCAAAGATACAAATACCAAATGTGTTCAGCAAGGACGTACTGACTGGTGTGACTTTGTGTCATTGGATACACAGTGGATAAAGAAATGTCGGCTGTGTTCTGTCTGTACTTTTTTCCTTATTCCTCAATCACCAGAAAAAGGATGAACTAAAGAAGTAGCAGTATACCACCATCGCTTTTAGAATATGTGTAACACATGGAGGACAAGGGGTAATGGTTTTAAACTGGAATAGGGGAGATTTACATTAGGTATTAGGAAGAAATTATTTATTGTGAGGATGGGGAGACCCTGGAACAGGTTGCCCAGAGAACCTGTGGCTGCCTCATCTCTGGAGGCGTTCAAGGCCAGGTTGGATGGGGCTTTGAGCAACCTGGTTTGGTGGGAGGTGTCCCTGCTCAGGGCAGAGTGGTTGGAACTGGATGATCTTAAAGGTCCATTCCAACCTAAACCATTCTATGATTCTATGCAAGGGTAATACACAGTAATATATGTCCGCAGTGTATCCTATGATGCTTACTCCAAAAAGAGTGTTAAAAGTATTCTGGCCATTATAATGACCCTTACAAATTTGAAAATTTTGTATCAAATTGGGTGGGGAAAAGCCACGAGGGCATACACCAACAAGATCTACACTAATTGCTATAGAGGCAGCAGAAATGCTTGTTACCTTGTACCTTTCAACAGCCTGCAAAAAAGGGGATAAAATGTCTATGTTTCAGTACTAACTGCTATCATCTGCAGCAAGAAACAGAAAGAAACAGCACATGCTAAAACTAAAAGACTACTTTTATCTCTAACTGGTGTAATTAGAAGTTGATGGAGCCTAACACTAGCACTGTTGCCTTTATCCATGTGAACAAAACCATAAGTGGGAATGAGGAGAAGTTACAGAACAGTGTCATAAGATCTGAGGGAGCTTGTTATGGCTAATGTTAGTTAAGAGTACTCAGAACCCACTTTTAATGAACAAACCTTTGTTTGTTTGAGAATCCATGTCCCTCTTTTTCTTATTAAGTAGTAGATGTTCTTTCTGCCTAAAGAAAATGAGATGTATGGGAATTTTTTGAGGATTTTTCTTTGCCTGAAATTGTTTTTTGAAATGAAGACAGGTATGGTATTTTCACTAAAAAACTCATACTTTATTTCCTGGAACACATTCTTACACAAGGGATATCATATAGTACCCTTATCTTTTCTTTTAAAGTTCAAAGATCCTGTTGTAGATTTGTAGGAAAATGTGAATTTTTTTTTTTTTCTTTTCAGAAGGACTTCTGTTTCCAGAAATGATGTAAGGTCGTAGAGTGTGCTGGAGGGACACTCCCCATCACACTTTGCCTTTCCATTTTCCCACCCATTATTGTTTAAGACAAGATTTATGCCCGTTTACTGTACAAATTTTCTGTCTGCCACAATGGGTTTGTTCGGAGTGGTGGCCTGCATTGAATGCTTCTCTAAGAGTAAATCTATCCAGAGGGGATTTCTAGACAGCCAGAGTCAGTAGGCAACTAACTCGTAGCCCCCAGCGAAACATTAGTCAGGATAATTTACCACTGTCAGCAGGGGAGAGAGAGAGAGAGACATCGCGTTGTGACCTCCGCACAGGCAGTAACCCTAGTGCTGTGATAATGCTTCAGTTTGGGGAGGTCCTGAATGTGTTGCTGTGGATTCCCATCGATGGACAGTAATTCCATCTGGCTGTGGAGGGCAATTGCTGTGCAGATTTCAGTTTTATCGGGCCTGAACAGGGAGCCAGAGGTGTGTGACTGCCTTAATATCCTTTGTTTTGCTGCAAAGAGAATCCTATGATTTACTAAGCAGAGTTCTCTTGTGTTTGACCCTCTGATAAGTTTGAAGTTTTTGTCTGGTTTTGTCTTTTACTTCTGTGTGTTCAGTGACTTCTTTTGTTGTTCATCCAAAATGTACTTGCTTAATCTGTCAATGCCTTTTACTCTGATTTAGACAAATATATTATTATGTGCAAAACACATAGACTCAAACTTACTTACTTAGCATACTTAAAGGAGTACATTCATGTCAAGTTAAACTTTCCGTCTGAGGTCAATGGGAAAGTTTTTTCTTGGAATTCCTTTCAGTCCCGATTTTAAAAGAGGATGGACTTTAATAGTTTGGAATATAACTTCTGTTGTAGCATTATATGTTAATGTATGAAAGCTAGAAACTTGCCGTAGTTACAGGCCAAAGCAGGTTAAGACACTATTAGAGTGTACAAAATGTAATAATGGCTTTGCCTGTCCCTAAGAGCTTCCAGGTTAAATGACACTTGAGAGCTGGTGGGTGAGGCAGTGTAACAGCTGGGTAGGTGCAGTCATTTTCTATTACTAGCAGTGTGGTGAGTGAGCAGCTTATAATCTTTTCTGTCCACTTGTGCAAAAGAGAGCTCTGAAAGCAATTCCTACTTGCTTTTCAGACAAACCAACATTACCGGTTAGAAGACCTTTAAGATGGTTTTAAAATAGTTTCAATACTCCCAAGTTGTTCTTTACAAAACATGCAAGGAAGTAAAAGTACTACAGTTAGGTTAGAATCTTTTTTGATATTAAGTATAATTTGCCTTCCACAGATCTCAGATATCTCACTGAAGGTAAAATGGAAATTTGTCACAGTGCTTTGTGACATTGAAAAAAACCCACTGCCACCCCAGTTAGGAAATACTTAACATTACTTGATATTTTTGCCTAGAGAAAAAAATTAATTTTTTTTGGTTTATGTTCATGTGATGTTTTGGAGGTGTAAACATGCTGTACCTACAAACAGCTTTTTACAGATCAGGACCTGCTTTGCTGTCAGCTGGTCGTGCTGTATCAGTTGGCAACTCAGCTCTCTGCCTGCTCTCCCGGAGGGATGGGGAGCACTTTGCTGTGTGCATCCCAGTGCTGGAAAGGGGACCCATTCATTTCAAACAGGTGACAGGACACAGCAAAGAGATGCCTGCGCAGTGTGTGCTTCTGGTAATGATGGGGTTTGGGATCAAGGTGAGATAATAGTATCATTTCAGCTACATCTGTGTGGTTCATGCTATATACAGAACAACTTATAGAGGGCAGCAATTGCCCACAGTACTTTCTGCCTAGTGAGAGGAGGGACCAGCCTAAGAACTTCACAGGAGTGTCTGCCTTTTTAGCTTCTTGAAATAACTTTATGCAGGAGACTGGTTCTTTGGAGTGCCTCTTGACTCCACATTATTAAATTCCTAACCTGGGAAGTGTTGCTAGAGATTCTTAATTTCTCTCCTACCTCTAATACCACCGAGCAGTTGAACTTGTTTTGCCCATATCCAGATGCTGCCTTTGTCATTGTTACTACAATCAAAAATAGTCTAGTGACAGCTTGTGATTCTTACAAGATTGTAACTGTCTACATGTGATAACTTTCTTTACTTCTTGTCTTCCACCTACTTTTACCTGGGAGATCATGCCATAAGAAAAAATTCACAGCGTCTATAGTATTTTTTTTTGTGCCTCAGGGCAAAGGGATGTGTTGCATCTTCATTGTGTTAAAAAGGAAGGTAGAATGGGTTATTCAACAAGTTGAATGAACTTTGCCCAACTTTGATGCTTAGGGATGCATCCTTTGTATACTTCTGATGCCAGAACCAAGATTTGCCAAACTAGAAGTTAAGAGTTAGTATAATTCTTGGATTTGGAGTTCCTAAGCAACTTACTGGAGAAGAGACCTTCCCTGCTTTTCATGTTTCTTGTATTTCTCCATATGTTACTTAGATTGCAAGTTCTTCCAAACATCTTAATAGTATTGCTTGTTTGTTTTGATTTTGAATGTGTGTTTACATAGCTCTTGTTACAT
Source organism: Scolopax mira (assembly GCA_004320125.1). Taxonomy (NCBI): domain Eukaryota; kingdom Metazoa; phylum Chordata; class Aves; order Charadriiformes; family Scolopacidae; genus Scolopax; species Scolopax mira. Next base: position 194,073 of record BJBW01005775.1, read on the forward strand.
TTGTACAGACCATGTCCTCTTCCCAGTTGTGATCCCATAACACACCACTGATACTCTGACAGTTGCCTCTCTGGAAGAGTTACAATGAAAATATGCTTGGCTTTTTAGTAAAAGGATTTTACATCTGGAGAGAAGCAAGAGAGGTAGTTTTGTATCATCAACCACACTCACAGTATGCCCCACTTTATATTATCTGCTTTATCTTTTGATGAGAGCAGGATTTTTCTCTGCTATTGACTTCCTAGTATTTTGTCAAGGATCTGAATGGCCTGAATGATGGGGTACAGTTCTACAGCAGAGTACACTTTGCTAGAATGGAGTTTCTCTACTACACAAGTGAGAATTTCCTGTGTCTTCCAGCTTGCTTCTCCTGTTTGTTTTGTGTGCCACCCTAAGTGATTCCTTTCCTCCTTAAGCATCTGCACCCTTCAGATGTTTGCAGACAGTTATCACATCATTTCTCCTTTCCCCCACCCCCATCCTGGTCTCTTAGCCAAGCTCTACATATTTAGCTCATTTAATCTTTCCTCATAAGTCAAGCCCGTAATTGACAGCTCTGACACGAAGAGTCGCATTGGTTACACATGCTGCCAACAGGATATAAATACTTTCTGTGCGGTGATTGAGAATTACAGTCAAGACTGAGATGAGCCCACCCCCCGACACTATATGTTTGACATCAGGTTGCCGCAATCCCATAAAGGTGGACTTAGTTCTCACTTTAAGGGTCAGTTACCAAGAACCCAGTATGGTTAAAGTAGTGGTAACCAGGTCACTTGGGAAATGCAGTACTAAAGCCCCATGGGATTCCAATCTGATCCAAATTCTTTCAGAGATGGTGTTCTCTGTACTTGTCTTGCCAGGAGACATGGAGATGCCTTAGGCTGTTGGTGTCATCCCTCCTGGGAAGGCAGAGCTGAGCTCCATGCAGCCCTGTGTGCCAGGTGAGTGAATGGATCTTGCAGTGCACAGGCAGAATGAAAGAGGTGTTGCAACCAGTACCCTGTATGTGTGTTTATGCACTGCCATCAGGAGGCTCACAGCAGTGGTGCTGGCAGCGATCTGTGCAGATACTCTTGGCACTGGTGTTCTCCACTGTCTCTGCCAAGAGGAAGCTCAGGATGCTATCGATCCGATTGGCATACCTGTGAACAAGCTCGGGGTTCTTGCTTATACATGTAGGATCTGAGAAGAGGCTTTTAGTCTTACCCAGAAAGGTATTGTGCTGGACGAAGAGGTAACTCTGTGCTGCATATCCATGTGTTGGTACATACAGACCTGCTTCCAGCTAAACATTTGGAGCTTGCTTTAGATACTTGTCTCCTCATGTTTGTTGCGTTCTCTTGACAAATATAGGTGCAGCTAACAAAAGTTGAGGAACTGGTAAATGAATTGTCTGGTTTCTCATGTTGTATTCTGTGAAGCTTCATATGATACAGCTTCCCCAGCGGGGCTAGTTCACAAACATTACATGTATTATTGCAAAGCATGCAACATAAAGAGAGCATTTATGAAAGGGAATATCAGAGGAAACATTATAGCAGGGACCTTTATAGCCTTTCCATTATTATGGTTTAAATCTTGACGTGGTCTTTATTTGCAATGACACTGGGACCAGTAAAGAAGTGTTTTTTCTCTTCCCCTCCCCTCCCCTTTCTCCCATCTCCTTTTCATTCTTTTCTTCCACATCCTGTTCTGAAGCTGTGGTGCAGAGATACAAATCGTTAAACATGCAAGTAGTCAGAGAGCCAGGTTTCAGTTTGTGTGGAATCAGCCCCTTTTGACTCAGAAGTTGGAAACCAGATGACTCACTGAGATGCATGTTTGTTGTTTTTAATAACTGTCATTTTGCAAAATATGGTCAAAGCTTCAAACCATGACTTCTGGAGTAGGGGTGGTGTGTATTTATTTTTAATTTGGGAGGCTATATAAGCTGGAATGTGTTTGTAGCTGCAGTCTTTCCCTAAAATATGAGATAAAATAAATTAAAGCATTGACAAGTGAAAGATTTTAGAGATGAATTTTCCCTGTTACCTGAAAAAAAATTATTTTCTTAATCAATTACTTGAAAAGGCTCCAGGTGCCAAACATCTGGTGGGATTGTAGGCCCCTGGTTTGTGTTTATGCTTTTTTAATATATATCCAAAGGGACAGGTTTCTTAAAAAGAAAGTAGGCAGATGTTTTTCATTTGTGGAGTTTTAAAGAATAAATGCCATTCCTGCTTTATCATTCCCATTTCTAACAAAATTGTCATCTATCTCCTTTCTAAGAAGCTTCATTTGCTAAGAAGCAAGGAAATGTAATATTTTAGTGGCAGAATTCTGTATCAATAAAATCTCCTAACAGTATGGAAAATAGGAAAATATCTACACATTTCATTTTCTAGAGATTTATTATTGCTTGTACAATGGTTTGTAAACTATAAGCTCGGTATTAAGTGCATCATGAGTTTTTTGTGTTTTACTTTCTAATTTGCCTCAAGAAGCGTTGTTTTAATTTGTGGAAGTTCTACAGGTTTGTTTTGCATGTCAGTTAATTTTCAGTGCAAATCTACAGCCACTCCATCACAGAAGAATGAAGGTATACCAGTATAAGATCTATATATGCAAGAACAAAATCTGACCCTATATGTAAAAAAACTGTATGTAAGTGGCCTTACGACAGAATTCATGGTGCTCATGGATTTTTCTCCAGTTCAGTTTTCAGATTTGAATGGTTTGCAAACATTTCTATTATGATATAAATCTTTTTTCATTTGCGATTGCACAATGAAGCGCTGTGGTACATAGTCCAAGGGAGGTAGACTCCTAGCCTACTTCTGCCTGTTGCTTCTTGTTAGAGGGTAAAAAAGCAGCTACTGGTTTAAAGCAGAGACTTCAAGATTGAGTTCTGCTTTTAGACTGAGATGGGGCATCTCTCTAATGGTAAAAGGGCTAGAAAAAGTATATTGCCTTTCCTCTGAGGAAATATGAGTGCTGGCTACTCCTGGACAGCTGTCATCTACCTGACTCGTTATTCTGATCAGGAAAGAAATTGGGTTTGGTCTTTATTTTTTAAAGTGAATGTAATTGCTTGTGAAAGATAGTGAAGTGATGGCTTTGGAGGCTGAAATCATCTTCTCACACAACTTAAACCGCAAGCTGTGATAGTAGCATTGCAGGATTCCCCACCGGCATGAGATGGAAGGGACCCCACTCGTCCCCCAAGAGATCAGAGGAGATTTCTAGTCTCTAGCCCATTTGATGCTTGACTTCCCTCTGAAGCTGCCAAGAAGGATGCCAATTTTTCCATTTAGCTGACTATTGTATAGACCTTAAAAGGGAAGGTTTTAATGCAGTTGGCTGCGATATAGACTGTTAAAGGGAAGTTATTTATTTTAACTGGCTGCTGTATGGATTATTACAAGGGCATTCTTTTAGCTGCAGCTGCTATATTGACTAGTGAATGTGCCGGGCTGTATTGCTAGTAGCTGTCATATTGACTGTTACAGAAAAGATCTGTATTTAAGCCATAACACTGCACTGGGATCTCCCAGGCAGGATATTAATGCTAATTCATCTGCTCACCCCCTGCTGTGAGTGTTATTTGTTTAAATCTGTAGAATCCCACAGCGCATTTATATCCTCGCTAGAGTGAGCTCCGCTCCCTGTAATTATTTAACATTATATGCTGATATAAATTGTAACAGTTAAAGAATGGTAATGAGTAGCAAAAAAACACAAACTTAACCTTAGAAATGGCAGAGTCAGCTCTTAAAACAACAGCCAGCAACTTTCACTGTTCTCTGTCTTTTCCCAAGTCCATATGCACAATATTGTGCATACATTATGTGTGTGCGTGTGTGTTCATGCTCGCACTGGCAACTGTGCCAGGCAAGGCTGTAATTATGCAGAATGTACTGTGAAACTTATGCACACACTCATAATTACATACAGTGCCTACGTACAGCAAGTTTTATCTCTCAGCAGTTCAGCTTCTTGATGAGTGATTCTGATAGGTGATTGGAGTTGGGGCGACCATACTGATAGAGGAAATGGAGCTCCTGGATTCTTCTTGCAAGGAATGTGTGTCCGAAGGTTAAGCTGAAAGCCATCGGGTGTCACTGTTGCTCTGTGTAGGCTCAGCTGGCAGGGGATTTGTCTGGCAGTAAAAACTGGACTTTGAAAGTAGTATTTTTGGCTCTAAACATCTAAGGCATTTACACATAATTTATATATAACGTGCATGTCCATACAACACCATTTATGTGTGGGCAGAGTGAGCGGAGGTAGCTCTATTGTGTGTTAGCTGATTTTTTTTGCTGTTTCTGTTACCTGTTACAGCATTCTTGTCCCAAACTGGCATGCAAAATGGCCAGCTACTGCTGAATGGCTGTGCATTCTGCTCTAGAAGGGACTGTGGCTCAACAGTGGAGGTGATTCCTGTATATAATTTGTCTGTGAGCATTAAGCTGTGGGCAAATTTTTAGTTTTGCGATGTGTGCAACTGTGGTGTAGAAACAACTAAATTACAGTCAGTTTAGATTTTTGAAGAGCTTTCGAACTGTAGAAATTTTTAAACTGTAGTATGTGTGTCAGAGCTCATTGAAAAAAAATGTTTACATTAAAACAGTTTATCAATAGCATAAGAAAACTTTCACTGACTTAAAATGGAGACAACAGAGAAAAGCTGTGTAAATAGCGAAGAAAATGTATTTTAAAAAGACTTCTTTGTAGTCTCTGTCCCTTCTGATTTCAGGTAGGGAGTAAAAGCTGGCGTAAGGGAGGCTGAGCTTGTACATGATTTGCAGAGTAGCGTGATGGTCGGTTGGGCTGCGTTGGCAGCATGGACCTGTGCCAGACTTCACCACAATTCATACTGTGTCAGTTTAATAAATGCACTACTTAAATTATGAAATTACAAAAGAAAAAAGAGAATGCACTTATTCAGACTCTTAATACATTAAAAATAAGGCATTAAAACACTGCCTTTTTTTTTTCCTTTCCAGAATCAATAATGAACAGGAAGGGTTGTAGACATTAACAGTCATGGACATTCAAACTCTTATACATAAATTATCTTAGAAAAATGCACATAAGACTTGAATAATGTAAATACATTAATGCATTTAATAATTTAAACATTAAAGCGCATTCAGGAATTCGTGGCAGAAGCTGTTCTGAGATAAGGAACGGTCCTGGAAGTTGTGTGTCCCAAGATCGATGGCTGGTTTCTCCTTGAGAAAACTCTCTGGGGAAGTCAAGCTGTGCAACCAGAGTGACCGCCTGTCCTAAGAAATCCCAGGACATTAGCCAGCTCTTTTGCTTTCCACCTCCCATTCTTTCTCCACCACATGCATGAACACATACATAGAGAATGAATACCTCATGGTCCACAAAGGGCCAGTGTGCATTTTGCCATTGTTTTTAATTGCATGTGTGTTGCAGTTTGTCTAGAAATTAGATGAAAGAGCTTCAGAGAATGAAGGTGTAACATACTAAGGTAACATACCACTAAATGCTAAAGAAACTGCCTGTAAGATCAAGATGTTCCGTGGTGCCATGCAGGGTAGGGAGAAGAACTGTTTAGATAGTATCTAGACCTTGAACTTCGTAGTCTTAACTACGAACAGTGAAATGGGAATCCTCTTCTTCTAGGGCATTGTATGGACCTGTAATTTAGACTCCATCCTAGCTGTTGAGAATACAGTATCAGTTGGAGAAAGTGAGGCTTAGGAATGCTTCACTTGCTCAGAAATGCTTCACTCTTTCTTGAAGCCCTGAAAATCACAAGGTTGGCTCTGGTGTAATGACAAGTAAGGTACTTTATTCTGTTCTCTTTGGAATGAAGCACCTTCAGCACTGTAGCTGCATCTAACCGGCACACTGAGGCCCCCTTCATGCAAGGCATTTTCCTGAGGATTTTGAGGTTTTTAATTTTTGCTGATGTAATTAAGTTTGAAAGGTGTTGTATCAACGCCTTGTGCCATTTCTACTTGGTTCATAGTCTTGCTTTCTTTGCCTCTTCTGCAGGCAGGTTCTTTGGAGATAGTTTGTACCCTATAGCCCCACTCGGAAAGTGGTATAAGGTATCCTGCTTAGGCCTAGATGCTGATGGAACTAATGATGGAACTAATAAAAAAGAGCTTAGTCTGATCCCAAAGGGAGAAGAGTTGGGTTGGTTAATTAAAGGAGCCTGGCACAGGGCACCTAGTAATTATAGGTGCAAGAAGTCTGAATTTGAAGAGGACTGCGCAGCTGGAGAAGGATAGGGAGGCACCCAGAACTCTGCAGTCTGTGGGCAAGAATGCAGCAAAACCAGATCTGGAAATCAGACTCTGGCAGAATTCCTTGGTGAATTCTTATTTATTCCATTTTTTAATGAGGACCTGAATCTCTCCTTATGCATTTCTGTTTTTGTATGTACAATTCCAGTTACACCCTATGGCTGGGAGGGTGATTTTATTAAAGACCAGAAGATTGCGAGACAGATGTTTTAAGAGACACAGGCTTAGCCCTATAGTAGTTTGGAATAATTAATGCTGACTGCTGCATTGGTTGTATTATCGGTGCCACTGGGTCTTTATCTCAAGCATCATCTCAACACCCATGAGTCTGTATCACTGTAGGGCAGAGCTTTTGAAGACAAAGGGGCTGAGGCCACCAGGACTTGCTGGGAAATTGTTCCTAAACTTTTCTGTAGGTGTGGGGTGGGGAACAATGCTATGTCATCGCCAATGCTGTGTCTCTTTAGAGTTCCTTAAAGCAGTGCTTCTCAAACTTAGGTTATAACCCCCAAAGGGATACCAAAGGCTTCAAAGGCAGTCACAAAGTCACTAGCCAGTAAACAGCTTTCCACTTGTAATTGCTATTAGGAGTTGTGTTCCTTCTAGTTTGAAGCGTTAGCATTTATTCTAGTAACTCTCGTTTTCCTGAAGGAACTTGCTGTCGTCTCAGCTGAGGAATGTGGGATGAGCCATCACCAACAGATGAGTGCAAAAGGGAGTCAAGCTTGCATAAAGTTTGAGCAGCAGTGCTTTAGCAAATTTTATTTTCCAGGGACAAGCTCTGCAGATGTTCCCAGAAATAGACCTATTAACTTTACCTGATGAAAGATAAAGACAGTTATTTTGTCCCAAGTAGATTTCTCAATAGGCCCAATTTGGGGAAGGTAGAACTGTCTGTGCAAAAATGTATTGTTTGTTTTAGTGCTCGGGACTAAATAATGAGGCGAGGACACTGGAGCTCTTGCTCTACCCTTAGGCTGATGTGCTGTATGCTGGTAGGTGGATCATGCTAGGAAATGAAATGCTGGTTCTAAGGGATTCTAGCTCAAAAGATGAAAAGCACCAGTTTTGTCAATCTATTGGTGAAGATGGTCCACTGAAGAAAACTTTTGAGAATTTGTCTTGTGTAGTGACTATATGTATGTGCTCCTTGGCTGCCATAAGTGTAAAATAAAAAAATGTTAACTTGAGTCACTACTTTTTTTTATGTTGCAATGGACTAGGGAAATGCTCATGGTAATTTTTTCCAGTTCAGGTGACTTAATAGCTTCTGATCACCTGTACAAAGCCAGAGCTGAACGTCCTCAATTTTCCCATCTCAAGCAGGCAGTTCCCCTGTGTTCATGGAATAAATTTGGAGCCTCCCACACCTGAAAGGGAGAAGCGTCGCTGGTGGTAGAAAAGGGGTGTGTCTGTTGCATGTGGGAAGCTCCTGCAGGGGATTTTTCATAATTCAGGGCCTGTTGAGGAGAGGACTTGAGTGATGGGATGCTCTGGACGTGGCCTGCAGGGAAAACAGAGGAGTGGGTGGGGATCTCCCTAGGCTCTCATGGCTTAACGGCCACGTTTAGCTGGATTTAAGAGGCATAAGCATTTATAGTAAATTCTACTGCTATATCACAGCCGCTTTCTGCTTTTCTAGCATTGTCTCCATGGGGGTATTCCATGCTTTATCCCATTAGACAGCCTGAACTTTTCCCCCTGCTTATAGGATTACATGGGGCAGAGATGTAAGAAAAAAGAGAATCTTGCCATTACTCCACCTCTTTATCTCTAACTATGTGTATATCTATCTCTCTGCTCTCACAGAGGCCAAGATTTCTGCCTTCCAAAACCCCACTCTGAAATTGCTGATTCAAGCAGGTAGCAACTTTAGGACTCCTTGCAGAATAAATGCCTCCTGCGTGCTCCCCTGGCACTGGGATTTCCTCTCTGATTTATCGTGCTTGGGTCTGCTAATGTCCCTTGACTAAACTGGGCATGGTGTGATGGTGTGAAGGTCATTTTATGTATGCCATATACATTTCTGCAGACATGGTGGGAGGCTAGGACATCTAAAGCAGGGTATCCTGCAGGGAAAAGGAGGAAGAAAAGGATAGTCTGGCTCTTCTTTTCACAGCCTCTTGTGGTGGGATGAAGGTTTTGACAGCCTAATACAGCATTTATTGAAAGAACCAAGCAGAAAGATTCCCCCTCACCCACTCCTTGCAGCCCAGCTGTGACAAACTGACAGATAATTAACAAATCAAGACCTCCTATTAGCCTTGTCCCTGATGCATTAAAGCAGCTCCTATGTTGCATGTGTCCTTTAGCAAATGCCTGTACTTTATGGCTACAGAGTGAGGTAGGTAGATCACTTTAGAAAGGCAAAGGGTTCTCTAAGATGTCAATGCATAATATTTCCAGGAATGGAAGAAATTATCTCTAAGAGAAAATGGTGGATAGTAGGTGGGAGAGCTGTACCATGATGGAATGGAAATTCCTCTAATGGTACAGTGTGTGTGTATGGAGTATCTTCTGGAATATAGAACTGAACGGGATGTATGGAATTATTATTGAGTCTCTCTTGTTTTTACAGGAAATGATATAAATCGAAGCAGCAACTGATAGGTCAGGTTTTTTGACTGAGACTAATCAAGCCTGTAAAAATTACATGGCAGGAAATTTGGTTTGTGGTAGAAACAGACCTAATGTTAAGATCTTAATACTCTATTGTGGGTAGTGTATTAGTGCCCCTTCCTTTCTGGCCTCAAGTTGTGGGAGCTGTATGCGTAAGCCCAAGTCAGTGCCTTCTCTTCGCTTTAGCTCCACTCATTTGGAGAAGAATGAGGAAGAGTGTCAATACCCTTCTAGTTCAAGATGTTAAATAGACACAAGCCATTGGTTCAGCTTAACACATGTTAAAGGAGAGAGAGATATCTAATTGCATCAAAGCCACTCTTAAGTTCATGTATGTGGAGCCCATCAAGCTGAAAGCATCCAGACAGCATCTGCTGTTATCAAATCACTCTTGAGTCGAGCTAATTAAAATAGAGCTTCATTTTTCTGAACCATTGTTTGGCAGGAATTCGAAACAGGTCTAACCCAATTTCTGTGTGTTTATGAGCCTTTATTATATCAAAAGTACTTTTCTGTAAATGTACAGGGCAGTGTTAAATGAATTGATCCGCACTGTATCACTGTAGATGCACTATGGACTTCCTAATGATTTCTCTTCTAGCTTTTTCCAGATATACCCCAGAAAGCTTGCTTTGTCCCTTATCGTGTCATCTCCTTTCTCTCTTTTCCTTTCTATCTCACACTCAAGAAAGTAAATGTCCTTGTATTTCTTTCTTTCATATCCTCCTTCTCTGCTCTATGGGGATTTTTGTATTATTAAAACATTTACACATTTGCTGCCACATGCAAATGCAGAATAATAAACCAGGACTCTTTTATACTCCAGACAGGAGCAGGAGGTCTCTCACCACTGATTCTTACCCAGTACTCATCCCTGCTGATTACAGGGGATGGAGAGGAGGGGAATCTAAACGTTGCTGCATTGAATCTGTTTGATACAGGATTTTTGTCCTTAATTTTCTATTTTAAACATTTTACACTTCGGTGTGCAAATCCTAGGTATCACATTCCTCTTTTTAATTTGCTACATACCAAGCACTAAACTTAAAGAGACATAGAAATTGCTCCCTGAAGACAGGTTGTACTCTTTGGCATCTAAAAGCTGATTCATGAATATTCTTTGTAGAAAGAGAATACCACACATAGGGCCGGTCAGTTCACAACATGTGAGTGTTAGTAGCAGCCCAGTGAAACAGTAAACTCAGGAAATAATTATTTTTCTGGTACCCACTACAATCCATGTTCATATGATATTCTTAAAGTCTTACATTTATTTCTGAGCAGTAGATTCATATTACAAAAACAGAAGTTAAGGCTTGGTGATCCTGACAGTGATCTATCATGAAATTTCCCTAGAAGAGGGAGAAATTCTTTTGTTCCAAAAGAAAACTTTTGTACTTTTAAAAATAGTTGGATAAAATAAAAACTCTTTCTGAAATACAAATGTATAGTTCGAGGAAGTTTGCTTCTTTTAACTCGATTAGTTCACGTTGGAATGGAATATAAGTGCATTTTATTTTGGATTTAATGCAGTCTGTTCTGAATGCATATCTTCAGCTCCTCTTTGTGAAGCTTAAGAGCAGCACACATAAACTGATACCGGAAGCAAGTGCAACATTTTGCTAGAAGCAAACCAATGGGTAAAGTTCTATTAGATGTTTGCGAATTTATGAAGTATCGTTGTCTCCTGTGGTTTTAGAGAGATGAAAAAAATTGTTACTCAGAAATTTGGTCTTGTCTTCATTGGCAGTGACTCTCTCCTGATTCCTCTTAATACATTTAAGTGAATTTAATGCTGACAAAAAGCAGCAGAGTCACAGTATTCAGAAGGATAAAGCAGGGACATTGTACTTGATGCTTTTTCTATAAGTCTTGTAAGCAGACCTAATCTGAGGGCGGCCCTGCTGCTAGGGGCCTGACTAATCTCATGATTTATTCAGTACCTATCTCCTTTTCTGAGCCCGTCAAGGTGTACAGTGGGTACTTGTCTTTCTAGCAACTGTCTCATTGATATGGTCACTTTCCCAGTCAAGGGACATGAGACAATGGCTTTGAGAGAAGAATTTCTGGTGGAGCACAACAATAGAGGTAAATCCAGATATTCTTACATGCAGAAGTAATTCAAACAACATTTCTGCTCACATCATGGTGAGTACAGAACGAATGTGTCAGATCTAAGAATATATTCCTAGGCTTCTCAGCATTTCCTGCATATGTGATTGTTGCTGTAGTTGAGCTGCAGAAAGAAGTTCACTATTCTAGCAAGAAACACGCTTTCTTTTTTTTTGGTTTTATAACAACAACAACAAAGTCAAGCATTTGGTCTAAGGATCCAAAAGCCCAGGAAATGCATCTCTAGGGCTCCTCGTCAATTTGGGATCTAATGAAATATAGAAAATACTCAATAAAAGCACCTTTATTACTTTAAATGTTTAAATGTGGAGTTTTTAGCCATCAGGTTAATGTTTTTGTATCATTTTTTGATTTGATTGTGAGCACTTTTCCAGGTATCTCTGCCACTTGAGCACTAATTGGATTTCCACAGATAAACGGTGCTAGCTGCAGCCCTTACATCACTGTGTTTTTACTTCATCATTATTTTATTTGTTTTTACTGTAAAGGTTAATAAATCTTGGTATGTTTAGAGTATGAAACAAGGCAGGCAGGCTAAGAACTACAACATGAAGGGGTGAAGTTTTATATGCTGCTTTCTCAAGTCTGAGGGGTGGAAGAAGAAACAGTGTGCCCTTCGTGGTATTTGTAATGGGCTGCTGGGTATGTTAGTCAGCCACGTAGCGATCCATAATCCTTAAGATAAAAAGCGTTGATCTCTCCACTAGTTCTCAGACAGAGCTGTAAGGCATTTGAATTGGGTTACCATTGATTTAAGGTGGGGAGAAGACCGAGTAGCATAGGTCTGCTTAAAAAGGGATATATGGAATTTATTTTACTTTATTTAATTTTTTAAAGAAAATTGCAAGCCTTTCAGTGCAAATGCAACTGAGTTCCCTCTGGATTCTCAAGGAGATTAATATAGAACTTGCCAATATTTTAGGGAGGAACTAATTGAATGGCAGATTTTAGTCAAGATTTAGGCTGCAGATGAATTTCCATAAGAATTTATAAAGGTCTTAGACTTTCTCTGTCTCACCTATTTGTTCAAGAAAGTGTGTATTTTTTACCATTCTCCTGGTTTCCTGGGAAGCTGAGCTTGACTTCCTACCACAGTAGAGGTAACCCTTAATTTCCAGCCACGAAGGCAGTGTGGAATCCTTTTTTGGCCCATCAGGATTGAAACTAGTGCATTTCAAACACCCCCAATTTTGGACTTTGTGGCTTAATAGAAATTGATTGAGCAGCCTGTACTTGGGCCAAAGTAACATTAAAGACTGATTTTGATTTCTTGTATTACAAAGATAGAAAAATGCCTTTTAGCTCCTATGGATCAGGTGCAGAGTCTTGGGAAAACTGCAACGTTACAGACTCAAGCTTTCAGTTGTGCCAGTTCTCCGTAGCAACAGTGGCCATTCTTACATCGGTGTTTATCCCTTGCTGTGGTGTGGACCCAGATTTCAGAGAGATTGTTGATGCTTTCTGCAGCATTTATCAAGGAAACGACTACTTTCTTTTTTTTTTCTTGAAGTGAGTAATTGTTTATTAATTTTTCAGCATGTAAAGAGTATAATTATAATAGTCCCTGACATGTGCTGGCTGTGCCAGAGTTTAAGGGAAACAAAAAACAGTAGAAGTGCCATTTTGAACCTTGCCTGATTTTGTAGGCCATCCTTGTTTGGACCCAAATTTCTGCGTAGAAACTAGGCTTGCATATAACACTCTATAGAACTAATTCTCTTGGACATTTCTTGGACACCTCAGCTTAGGATGGTGGGATCTTAGTCAAGTGTTCCAGGAGAGAGGAGCTGGTGATCAGTATATGTGATTTTTTTGATATTGTATTGGTGGATCAGCATCCAGAATTTGTCCTTACATCTATATGCTCTGTTTCTTTAAATAGTGAATGTAACATCCATGAAAAATGCCAAATTAACCCCAGGGGAAAATGAAGCGGACCCATTGTTTGGTGAATATTTATGGCACAGACAGCTACAGTGGAAATGTTCCTTATGTTTGCCCTTATATTGTGCTTCTTACTCTGGTTGTAGAGAAGCATCCTTCGAGTTGACAGGGAAGCTCAGTTGCTTTTGAGGCTGCTCATGCAAGTTCTCCTACATACGAAGGAGAAATTCTGTGATGTGAGCGTATTTCTGTTGTGAACTGGACAAAGACAAGGGACGCAGCTGCTTTTGAATCTATAAAATTATTCCACTTGCAATCCCCGTAGACTAGGCAGCTCTGGCCAATCAGATTTCTTGCCCCTTACTTAGTTTTTCCCTTAATGGGGCAATTAACAGCAGGAACAAAGTGCATGGTCTGCTCAGTCTTTATTATTATTTGTGTTACAATACGTGCCTAGGAGGCCAGTTGCAGACCAGCACCAAGTGCTGTGCAAATACAGAGTAAAAGGACGATTCTTGTCCCAAAGAGCTATAAGTAAAATACTAAATTTACATGAAGGTCTTCCAGTGTTTTAAGTCCTCCTTCTTTTGCTATTGCTTCCCAACTGCTGTGGTTTGCATGATTTATTGCGCAGCTGTCACAATTTCCAGCTTCTTTAATGTTTCCAACATGAAACCTTTTGTTTGTTAGATTCTTGCAATCCAAGTAGTTCCCTCCAGTTTCTCCTTATTCATTCAGTCATTCAGATCTTCCAGGTAATAATGCCATCATACCCCTCAAGTTTACCCCTAATTGTTGGGGATTTTATTGCTTCAAGGAAGACACTCAGTTTCTAATCTCCGTTTCCCATGGACTAAGAATTCTATTAAATGGTGTTCTTGGAGTAGTAGCTTCAAGGAATAACAGCTTGCTGATTTTTCCTGTCCATTTGAGTCATTTCAGTCTAAAATATCTTCATGGCATCTTCCACAGATGGGTTCTAGTTTCAATCTTCTTATACTAAATCTAAACCATTGTGTTACTAGTATTTTCCAGTCCCTTGTCTGTGGAATTAGAAGGATCTAAGTGAATCTGAACAATAATCCTGTTCTAGTGCATCTCTTTGATTGATTTAGCCTTCTGGAGTCTACCCTTCAATAACAATTTTAAGTACTCCTGTGCAATTGTTAGATGTGACACGGGCTTCCTATTCTTACATCATCTTCTAGCTCCCTAGCATGAGAACGAACCTCCAGCAGCCCTTGGCTGCCCTATAGTTAAAAGAATGAAATGTAATAAATTACAGTTTCATTGTTTCTTACATTCTGCACATGTGAAGATTATAGGGTGAAAAAGATTTCTTTTAAAAGCTGTTTTTTTGAACTCTTTGATAATGGCAATATGGAGAGAGGAGTGTGAAAGGTAAGAGTTGGAGGTGCTGCCACACATTGCCCTGAAAGCTGTATCATGCATTTTTTTTAGCCGTGAAGCCACAGAATGATCTTAGTTCTGCTGTAGTGAGCATCTTGGACACTGACTCATTACATTCCTTTGGAATGATTCAGCTCAACAGCTTGACACTTGCATTAATTTTACAGCCCAGAGCCTCAGTGATCCCTAAGCTTCCTTCTGTAAGAAGGGAGAAGCAAGATGTATAAATTGGGTACTGTCAGGAAAAGTTATAAAAATCAGATTCTCTTTAATCAGTTTGGACCCTTCATCTTTTCTCTTCTTAGCCCCTGTTGAATGAGTTTGTTAAGCCAGGGTGCCGTGGTAAGGTTCACCCACACTTGGAAGCTGGATACCTTACCTACTTGCATGAGGCACTGACCTTCTAGTCCATATATTATCCACAATGATCCAGTACATTCAGCGCTGAGGTTATTGCCGTTTTTGTGTAAACAGAACTTCAAATAATTTGCTGCCAGTTGGATTGCAAGCGTTATTTCCCACCGCACCCCCTCCCGTTCATCGTGCTGCAATACCTTCTTTGGTGGTACTGGGGATTATAGGAAGCTTGCAACTGAAGCTTAGGCAGAAGCACAAAAAGGGGATTTTTAAAGTTTATTTTTCCTCTGAAAGTGAGATTATATCTTTTATTTTCAATAAAAAAGTTAAAATATTTGAACTCTAGAAAAAAAGGTTCATGCTACTGATTGGTTAAAATGTATTGTGGCTGCATGATCAGTTTAATACGTTTAGTTTGCTGTTCTGCTCGTATTTCTTCTAAGATGTTTTTCCATCATTTATTACTTCCCTGTAACAGTTTGTACTGTGTTAAACCTGATCTTGGAAAGTCTCATTTGGAGGTGTATTTCTTTCTCAAATAAAAAAAAAATAATAGCACATTTCCTCTCTGCATAAAAATAGTTATTGTATGTTTCTTTTAAAGCATGTGTAAAGTTTCTTGTTCTCTTTAGTTTTATGCATTTAAGCATTACTTGAATGTTATTCCTCTTAAAAAAGAGGAATTTTGTCAAGATATCCACTATGTTTTAAACCGAATCAGAAAAAACTGAAGATGGCAGAGATATTTCACTTTGAAAGGTGACTACTACACAGACGAAGTTGCTACTTTTCATAAGGGCTTTTACTCCATATATCAATGTGTTTTAAGAGAGACTTGGGTCAATAATACCATGCTTTAGAATTCCCTAAATACATATTTACACAATAGACCTTAAAATATATTAGTCTATCATGTCAGCTCCTGTACACTTCTATCAGGGATGTTTTATGTCCTTAACATATGACACAATAAAACTTTATTTTATATAGCATTTTTCATACAAATTGTATCCTAGAATGTGTTGTGGGGTTAAATAAGATTTTCACAAGGTTAAAATTAAAAAAAGCTGAAGGGTGCAGGAAAATTAAGGGCTTTGCATAGGAAATATTTATTTAGCTGAACAATGGGAATCTGAATGGAGAGGCCACGGAGCTAAAGGAGACTGTGACCGGAGCTGCAGCCTGGGATCCCTGGAAGCGGGAAGGTTGGGAGAGGAAAGGCTGGCGTCTGGGAATAAAGAAGGTGGAGAAGGTCGCGCTGCTATGAACAGCTGGAAGAGTGTGAAGTGGCTCCTGGAACAAAGAAGTTGAGAATAGGGACTGCTCAGAGTGAGAACAACAGAAGAAATGAGGGGGGAACTGTGCTGAGGGGGAAGGAAGCATCTGAGAGCCCACCTCTGTGGTTACCCTGGGGGTGACACTGGTGGGAGCAGGACCTGGTGCCCAGGGCTCTTTCTGCTGCTTATTTTTGCTCCTCCAGCACAGGCAGGGAATGGCAGTGGCTGGGTCCCTCCTGGGACAGAGTAGGCACAACAAGATGACATGAAGACAGCTCAGCTGGGATTTTTTCTGGCTTTTATCAAAAATTTTTTTTTTTTTGGTCACCCTATTAATGTAAATTAAGTAAGGCTTTTTTGTATGTGATAATTATAGATAAATGTATTTAAAGTAGATCTGGATTTTGTAGTCCTCAGGAAAAAGAGAAAGAGTAATTTTTCCCCCCGTCCCTGTCATGTGTTCATTTTAATGAGCAATTTTAAAAAATTGAAAATAAAAGAGGAAAATGAATAGGTGTTGAACCAGCCTGTGATATGTAAATGCCAACTAGTAATTACCTAAAACCTCAATTTTCTTTCTGTTTCATCTTGCAAAACATTTCATTTCCACTGAGTGAAAACACTTAATTTGGGCTTCGCCGGCGGGTGAAGCCTGCCCCTCACCGCGGGGCCGCCTCAGCTCCGGGCCCGCTCAGCCCCTCACCGCGGGGCCGCCTCAGCGCGGAGCCCCGGCAGCCCCTCAGCGCCGGGCCCGCACACCGCGGAGCCCCCCTCAGCCCGGCCGCCTCTCCGCGCTAGGGGGCGCGCTGGCTCCGCGCCGCCGCCCGGCTGAGGCCCCTTCCCGGCCGCGCTGCTTCTCTTCGGAGCGCGGAACCCAAACGCACCTGCCCCCGGCCCGCTCCCCTGCCCGCCTCCAGCAGCCGCGTTCGATCAAGTGTGCGTGAAAACCGGGCCATAAGTGTAGGGCTGGAATTTGTTTCCTTACCTTTGGTCTGATTGCTGCGGTGGTGATGATTTTGAGTTACATTTCACCCATAAAACTCTTGGCTTTTCTAGTTTCCAAGCACCTCGAGATTTTTCCTTTCGAGTTTCTATTACCCTTCTTTTGGTTACTATTCTGTATTTTTTTAGTTCTGGGTCCTAAAATCTCAGATACGGTTTGAAACTTGCTTCTTCTTTGCCTTTGTTCTTTTTTCCTTTTCTGACTCCTGTGAATCTTGCTTTAAATTTTTTTTTCTTTGCTCTGTTTTACTTTTTTTTAATTGTTTTTGCAAACTTTTCCCTGTGTGACTCTGAGAACTGACAAACTTTGTAGGTTTCTAGGTTCCCTCACAACAGAAATAATTCCTGGGCTTCTGTATGGTTTTATATAAAATTCAATGAAATCATAGTGTTTAAAGTGCTTTAAAGTGTTTTCTCTCTCCTGACTGACCTGCAGATAATTTCTATAGAAATAGCAAGCAGCTTCTGTGAAATATGAATTTCACTTGAATTCTGGGACCCAGAACACTGAATTGGGAAAAGGTTTGTCCTGGGAGAAAGAGGCTTGTGTGAGGGTGGGGACATTGTGTGTGCAGTGTCCCAGGACCCCGACTCCGAGAGCCCTGCCTGGAATCTCAGGGAACGGTGCCTCTTTAGTGAGATATATGGCTTCATAATTAGCCCCTTGCATTTTTTCATGAGTGCTAGCATCAGCGTTCTATGATGTGTTTCCCTGATTAACAGCTGCTTTGCAACTATTTCCGTGTGCCACCGATAACCATATTTGTCAAGTTAGTCCTGGCAGAGCACTGATTTCTTACTAAAATGCAGCATTTCTGTTTGAAGGGGGTTTTCTTGTTCATTGCAGTGCCAGGCTTTTAAGTCAGCCCTTGTTAAAACGTAAGTCGGCTTTAGCCTGATGCTTGTTAACAGGATTCTGGGTATCTCCTTTAGAGTAGGAGTGCAGAAACCTTTCACAGACAATTTAATCTTCTGAGCCTTGCAAACATACAGCCGTACACTGAGGGGGTGTTGCTGTAGGCTAATATATTGATCAGTTCCATTTGCCCTATAGCTGTGGCCTTCTGCTCTGGCTGAAATAGGTTGAGTGTTTGTTGATACTGCCATATTATTATTTTTTAATACACTGGAAAAAAATTAATTCCAACTTCTTTTACATACGTCATGTATATTGCCAGTGTTGATTGCTTCCGCACATGTAATGTAAACTGTCTGTGCATAGTTCATGGCCTGTGCCGCCTCTGCTTAATGAAAAGAAGTGTTGCATTTAAACAGATACAGATCCACTCAGAAAGACAAAATACCATCCCTTGCAACGTATAATTCAGACCCAACCTTTACATCACAGGTCATCTCAAAGTCTCAGTCTATCAACAAATGCTGTTTAGTAATAACCTACAGAGGGTTCCCAGTATTGGGAAATCTCTTAGAGCTCTTATGGGCTGTGCTCCTAGTTGTTTTTGATTCCTTTTTCCATGTGAAACTCTGTTACCAAATCCTGCCAAACTTTTATTAATGAAGGTGATTTTCTTTTACATTTTTGTTGATTGATTGCATTTGGGTTTTGTGTGGGGTTTGGTTTTTTTTTTTTTAAGATGATAGAGAGTAGTCATTTGCTACAGTATTTTAAATTTCATGCTTTATTCTTCTAATGCTAGTTAGCTGATAAAGTAGCTTAGATTGCTTCATTGGAAACCCTGCAACTTTGAGCATAATAAGAAATAAGGCTGGTTTTACCTTCCCCATTAACACCAAAGGGAGGGAAATTAGGAATGAGGGACCTTGGCTGTATCGTCCAAGTGCTGTGCTTTGGCCCAGAATTTTGCCAGCCCGCTGCACTCTCACAACATCTGCAATAAAGTTCCTGTCTCCGATTTATATCTTTGACATTGAAGCAGAATATTTGGCCTGAATGTATGTAATTTGGCCAGACTCAAATATAATCCATGAATCGTTACATTTATCTTCTAATTAAAAAATCAAACTGTAGGACAAGACCTGCTGCAGGATTCCACCCACCACCACCCAGTAGGAAATGCGTCTTTGTGTATCATATCACTGCAGGAGAAGTGGTGGTGGGATAGAGAGTTTATAGAACTGACTTGCTT
Source organism: Scolopax mira (assembly GCA_004320125.1). Taxonomy (NCBI): domain Eukaryota; kingdom Metazoa; phylum Chordata; class Aves; order Charadriiformes; family Scolopacidae; genus Scolopax; species Scolopax mira. The sequence continues at coordinate 213,129 of BJBW01005775.1, forward strand.
TTAAAAGCCAAATAAACTGTCTTTCAGGAAAAGAAATACATACCTGATCTGCTAGATAAAGCTAGTTTGCTGGCCAGTGTGTGCTGGCAATTGAGAATCAGAGTGGTGATACAATGCACATTATTTGGCAGTGTCCTAATACTATAAAAATGTGGAGAAGTGTTACAAATGATACAGAAATAGTATGGAACAGTGTTACCAGCTGAGTCAGAGTGCTATTTGCTGCATGATTTTTTGGCTATACACAGGACTGCAAAGTCTTCTCATCTTCCTCCTCCTCCTTGTGTTGTTTAAATTATGGACAGCAGTTGCCCTTGTTTGTGCAAAGATAATGATCCATAGAAGGTAGAAAAGTTCTTGTATATGTTTGGTGAAAATATTGGCATTTTGACATGGCCAAAATTGCTTCCTGAGTTGTTCATGTATACAAAAAGAATTATAAAAATGAAGAAGTTTCAGCTCAGCCTATAGGAGTAATGTTCATAGGTAAATGCAAACAGAAATATGAGAAACATGGGGTTACTGGGGGAAGGAATACATGTCCAGGATTCTTTTTTATGAAGTTTGTTGTTGCTTGGAATTTTATTTTGTTTTAAAATTAAAAACGTTGTGAATAATGGAGGAAGTGATGCAGGGGAGAGATAAAATAGAAGTTTATTTTGGAGTGAAATTTACTACTGATATGTTTACATTTTTACAAGGCAAAAATAAGTTTTAATAAAGGGTTAGAATCAATAAAATGTTCACATGGTTGTATGCAAAAGAGCACAGTGAAAAACACTGCATATTTCTTACAGGGTTTTTAACTCTTAAAACCTGATAATTAAATATGAGAGCTTGCAGAATTTCAGGTCTGCAGGCCGTTTGCCTGTGTGTCTCCAGCTCGCTAAAAGCTGGAGGGAGCGTTGAGGAGTTTCTGAAGAAATAAACAAGTAATTATTGTTAGAAGGAAAGTGGTTTTGATATGTTCACATATCTGTTGGTCTGCTCATTTGGGTGTCTTTCTTATTCAGCATATTATCTTAAGGTGATTAGTTTGGGCGCTTTAGATTTCTGCATCTGGCATCGCAATATCAGCACAGTTTAAATCTGTGATTTGCCTGTCACCTGCATTTCGGCTAGAGACAGATCAAGTGCACATAAATGAAACCGAAGTGTACTTTATGTGGGGTATTTTGCTGTAGTATTTTATGGTTCAAAATTACTGAATGTAAACTTAAGGAAAAAAAGTTAAGGAAAATAAGAAAAGGAAAAGAATTAAAAATACTCCCTTCATTTTATCTTCCCAACTTTGAAGCGTGCTGGGACTTTGTCAAATTCCCGTTAAAATAAATATGTCAATTCCATCTCTCTTCCAAATTCATTTATCATGCTTTTTTAAAAGGTGTTTTCTGCTTTACCTGATGTTTAAATTGGATTCGCTCGTTTATGCTGTTCTTTGCTGTATCCCCCATGTTTTTCTTAAATGAATTAGTAATGACAGCGTACTCCATCATACCCTCTCTACAGCCACTTTAAGGGAAGCCTGGTGATCTAAACCTTTTAACCTATTAAAGATGATTTTCCCCAATTGAATCAGACCCACCACAGGTGTAATAACTAATCATTTAAACTACACCTGCTATTATGTATTTTTAAGCCATTATGCGTGTTGGATAGATGATAATTCATGTTTATTGCATTGTCCAATGGATCCGTTTTGCCTACACTAGCCTGATTAATGTATTTAAAGAAATAAGAGATGCAATTTAAAAGAAAAAAAACATTGATGGAATGCACTGAGGAGTACATTGAAAGTGCCATTAAACCCATCAGAACTTTGCTCTCTGACCAGAAATGCATATTCGAAGGTTTTGATTCAAACACAAAGTGAAACTTAGTGATTTCAGTAGTGATGCTGGTTTTTTTACTTCTTTTTCTGCTGTAAAAAGTTTTGAAAACCTTTTTGGAACTGAATTCCAGAAACTGTATTTTAAGATAAACTCTTCAAGACCTACCTAACCTAGGTCTAGCATATACCACCATTTTAGGAGAAGGTTTATGCCACTGCTTGGGTAGAAAAAAACCTCTTCCACATGTATACGTGGTTATTTCTAGCTCCAAAGGAAGGAAGGAATCACTTCTACTAGTTCACATGGATGTGTCCATCTCCTAAGTGCTGTTAATTTCAGGCAAATCATTGCCCCTGATGCCACAGTCAGAACAGATTCTTTATATCAAAGTAAAGTGAATCACTAGTGCAATAATGTGTGTGATAGCATCAGAGATATGTAGAAAGTTGACCTACCACATGAAGAAAAAAATCTAATACTTTTCATTGGCGCTAAATGGAAATGTGAAAAAAACAGTGCCATTGAGTATTATCCCATACTGTACCCTTTGTATGAATAAGTAGTCTAAGTGCTCTGTCACCTTAAAGAAGCACGTAGAAGTCACTCTTTAGACAAAAGTAATGTCTAATGTGATTTCTGCCAGTGTGGAACAAAATTTAACTATTTGCCTACGCGTTTCTGTCATGAAAAGTGACTTTTTGGATTTTTTTCTTATTGATCCAAAACACGTGAAGTTGTTTCTTTTCCATTCATGACAAGCTGAGGTTTATTATTGCTTTCAGTAAGTTAGAATGATGGTAGAAAATGCCTTAAACTCTTAGAATTTCTTGCAGTTTTAAGTCAGATAGACAGGAAGCATTCTTACCGGTAAGCCTACTGTTACAGATCATATGTGTTGTCTCAAGGTTGCCCTCAGCTACAGAAGCCAACCTAAGTAAGAAGATCACAATATAAATGACAGAACCCCCTAAGAATCTTAATGTAATTTTTGTACAGGTTGAGCTGCTCCAAGAGTAATTCAACAAGAAACTTCTTCTCTACTGTTGAAATGCAGTAATCATGCTGTCTGATTAGGGTTAAGCCACAAACTCTGATGCTCATTGAACTGTTTCTGAAAGTTGGATTGGTGTCAGCTCCAGACCATCTCCATGTGTTGGATGCAATGCCTTACTTTGCAGTACAGAATGCATAATGTGAAATAGGAATTTGACCATTTCTAACTTGGATCTTTTCTCTCTTTTGTTTCTCCAATCCTCGTACCCTTATCAGATTGTGACGGCAGTGAAGTTTTTACAGAATCCACGAGTTCGCCAAAGTCCTCCTGCAACCAAAAGAGCATTTCTGAAGAAGAAAGGTATGGACTCTTAAGTGTGTGGTCTCAGTGATAATAAAGGAGCCTGAATTAGTGTAAAGCCAAAATGTATTGCTATGGAAAAACAGATGTTAGGGACAAAACAAGTAGCCTGTCTCAAAAAAAAAAAAGATTTTAAATTTGTAAGATATACCAGTCTCTTTTCTTCCAAACTGACTAGAACAATATTGGCACCAGATGTGGAACTGTAGAATGCAGAAGACACATTGGAAGTTTTTGGGTTAACTATTATCAGATCTTTTCTGCAATGAGGACAGTTTAGAGTTGTGGACTAGTTGGTCAGTTCTAACCTTAGTGACATTGGCTTTAGAATGACCACCTTCTAGGTGAAAAGGTCGAATGTTTCCGAAAAGAGCCAGAGAGAGGAATGAAGGGCAAAGGACTTGGTGAAAGTAAACAAGGTCAGGTTAAGGTCAAACTTGGGGTCAATCTGACTTTCAGGCTGAAATGGTAAACTACTGACCGAGTTTAGCCCTTTTCTATAGCAGAGATAGAACAGATCCTGACAAATCCTGTATCGTCTTAGACAGATAGAACATACTTTGGCCATTGCCTACTGAGAATTTATTTTACTTTCTGACTCACAGCGGAACTATCTTGTGTTATTATTTTTGTTCTTTCTAAAGTTTTTAGTCCACAACTTACAGTTCATTTCAGGTGAAGTTCACTCCATGTTATGCTACCCTTCTGGGACCATATTGCTTAGGTCCGTACCACGAGATGTAAATAATAAGGACAATCTTACCTTGGAGTTAATTATGTGCACTGTGGTGCACTTTAAGCATTTGGAATGGTACTGAAAATACAAACTCCAAACTTCAGAGGGGAGTGACCCACTTATGCATTGAAGTCATAAGTACTCCAGGGTATATCAAATTCTATAGCTAAAGATCTTCCCTTTTGAAAAGTAGGGAAGCCTATGAAATATATCTTATTCTGTTTGGGGTTATGAACTGTTTATTGAGGTGCCTGAGACCTGATGTCATGACATGGAGAGTTCAAGTATATGCACCACTAGACCTAGAAGGGAATGGCAGTCTTCTTGTGTTTTAGCAATGATGTCATGACAAGTAGTTCATGGATTATTTTGAGTGTGGTCCTCTCACTGCTTGTCCTAGTGCCAGTTAGAGAACATTCCAATCACATAGGTATGCTGCTTGCCCAGCTCTGCCATCAGATGGCATTAAAATTTGGAGCCTCTTGGCTGCTGTGCTCCATGAGTTTTTCCTTGAAATATGTGGACCTATGGGGAGTAATTAATCATAAAAGCTTGGGGATTTCAACTCTATCATCGAAGCAATGAAGCAAGGGAAAACTGAGCCTAAAAGCTGTGCTGATTACCCGGGGTAACCTGATACAAAATCTATTGTTGCCGAGAGATCCTTAGCCCCCAGTATATCGTGCAATATTATAACTGCCTGATCTTCTTCTGTGCTGACAATGACCAGTTATTCCTCATTTTCTCTCTCAACACAGCTGGGTTAGAATTTCATTTGCAGAAGGTATTTAGAGCAATTTAGAGACAAATGTCTCTGGTGTTTGCTCTGCACTTCCCCACCACAGGCTTCGCTGAACAGTTTTTAGTATCAGGAGCTCCATCTAATCTGTTTAATTTTAATAAATCCCTGACTGGGAGAAGAGGAAGGGTGGGGAGATGGAGGCACAGAGAAACTGTGGCCTGACTAATACTTCTTATGAATTACTTGGCTAATAATTACTAAAGAGCAGAAATGGTTTGGTAGAGCTGTTTGTTTGTTCATGTTTGTTAATTAGACCTCCTTCCCTTTGTGCTAATTGTTTGTTTGAAAACTTAACAGTAGGAGATAGGAAGGACCAGGGTCCAGTAGTGCTTGTACCTGGCAGTCACTGGAAATGTGTCCATATGGAATCTGAACATTGAGCTTTCAACATGACCTCTTTTCATGACCTCTAGAGCAGAAGGTACATACTGCCATGGTACCTACATGCTCTACCAGATGGAGGCAATTATTCTTGAAGTATAGATGTGGTGACTCCTGAGTAAATGAGGGATTACACAGTTTGGTAGGGTATTCTCCCTGTTCTCTGATACACAGTTGTCATCCTGATTGTAATGTTTATCCCCAATTTACAGATAGTTAGGCTGTCTGGTAGAGAAGTCCTCACTGCCAGTCAAAAAAGCATTTTCTATAGAGAAACCATTTCAGTTACAGGAGTCTCTTAAAGTTATCTCTGTAGGTAATAATGCAGAGGAACTATTGTATTTTTGCTACTGTTGCTCTGATTCATGTTTCTTCAAGCAGAAACTGCAATAGAAAATCTCTTTATGGACCCCAGAAGAATTTGAGTGGAGGGCAATTTTCATATCTAGAGAGAGTTGTACAGCATGTATGAACTTGTCTTTTGTAGTTACTTTTGTTAAACCATACAGGAGAGGTTTTGTGTCTGTGAATGTGGAGGGCAAAAACCAGGTGCCCTATCCCTGCAGGAGCCTCCCATTATCCCAGCTACAGGGACAGGATTGGAGCGTCAGCTGTGGGTGAGCTTCAGGTCCTGCAATCCCGACTTTGCTTAAGAAATTTCATTTGTGAGACTTCCAGAGATGGTTCCGCCTTGAATTATAATTTTTCTTCTTTTTTGTAAGCATCTCCTTCCTAAAAAAGGGCAATCAAATTTTATTTCCTTTTAATATTATTTCATATTTAATATAGAAAGTTGATTTTGTTTAATAACTTTCAGTGCAGCAAGAAATGAAATTTTCTGCAGGATCATCAGCTGGAGTGGGTTTGGTTTTCTTGTGAAACAGTAGTTACAGAGGCTGGAAGTAGGCTTTCCTCATTACTTGCAGGTCAGGCCTTTGCTGAACTGCTCTCTCCTGAACATTGGATGATAGTGTTGATGAAGGTTGGGAGACTGAGGGTGTCCTGGATTTGTAAAAGGTCTTTTAAAAGTTGGAGGAGATTTCTCTGTTGTCTTAAGCACTTTTAAACTCCAAAATACAGAGGCATTAATGAGAAACATGAAGTTATTAGAATCATTTATCATTTTCTTTGAAGCTTACACTGGCATTTTGTGTAATTTATGACATTTCCTCCTTTTTATCATGAACTTCTTCAGATGAAGGGAAAAGCAGCTGTTTCCCCTCAGAGTATCTGAAAGAAAAGAAAGGAAAAAAAGATGTTGTTTGTTTTTTGTCCAACTCGTTGATTCTGCTGATGACATGCCACAGAATCAGCGGCGCCTTGGGAGTAATTAGACAGCATGTGGGGTTTAAACCCTTGTGGAAATGTGTCTGTCATCTAACTGTTGTGCCTCAGATGTCCTGTACTGCTCAGTTACCCATCCGGTAACTCATGTGGCTTGTTAATTTTGTCTACTCTGAATCTGTAACTTATGGCAAGATAGAGAAAGAGGGTGGAAGTGCACTATAAATGTGGAGCTCTATTTTTCAGGGTGCTAGTCTTTCGGGGCAGGGAAGGGAAAAACTGTTGGTTTATGGACCTATTGTGTAATCATGGATGAAGAACATTTTTCTTAGTTGCTTGTTCACTTAATCTGTAAAAGGAGTACAGTAATGCCTTCCCAGAGTGGGATTGTGGGAACAGACAAAAGCATATGACGAGCTCAGAAATTATAGTGATGGGAGAACAGAAGTGCATTAGGGCAAGTAAATGTATAATTGTTGAGTTATATTGGGAAAATGTCCACCCAGAAGGTTGAACAGCCTTCAGAAGATATGCTGCCTGGATTGCTCTTTTGTATACATATGTAACGTAATGGGCTACATGCTTCTAAAAGCAGTTGCACTTTTGCTTAGTGAGAGGAGTTGGAGGTTGTTGGAAATGTTGCCATTTTATGTGTTGTATCCACCAATCTGTTTCATTACTTTGCCTGAAAGAAAGTGAGTTACTAACAAGATTTTCCTGTAGGTCTTACACAGTTTTTTGCAATGCATCAGAGTTCCAGAAAATTTTGCCGCTGTCAAGATGCCAGTGGTGATTTCTGAAGAAATTAATAAATTATTTAATTGTACATGCTCCTTCCCAGTCAGAACTCAAAGACACTCGATTCCCTGGAAACAAATGCTGTCAGCCCCAGAATCTCCAGTAGAAAACTGACTTAATTTTCTTACTATTTCTGTAGTCAGCATTCTTAGAAGCTGAACCCCTGTCTTTTCTCCTTTGCCAAAGAAACCCAAGTGGATTACCTCGAGGACCTGAGAGAAGGGGGCGCGGCCCACTGCTGGAGGGCTTTAAAGAAAGTAAATTCTTCAGCAGATTTCAATTTAACCCTCTTTTATTACTTTTCTTTTTTATAATTTAAGTCCATTTCATGAGGCAGTTTGCATGTCCTTGAATGGAATCTCGTTACCATGAAAGCTTTTTTAGCATTGATTTCATAACAGTCTTAATTTAATAGTGCCGTCGTTACTGAGAAGCCCTGAGAGTGAGGCCCTAGCTTTCCAGGTCACTGACCTTTTAATTACAAACCTTGTTCTGATGGCCAGGTTATCGACTGGATGGCTCCCAACTCCTGCCCCCAGCATGAAGATGAAAATAACTGCCCTTCCTCCCCCACTTCCAGAAAAGGGAGGAAAAGAAAAGTAACCTCTTGTGTTTCCAAAATTAATTTTCTCCTTCATCTTTACTTTGTAATTAATTCTTTAACATGTCTCAGTGAAGCTCGAACAGTTTTTACAAAGCTTTTTTTTTTTTTTTTGAGAAGAATATACAGTGCAAACCAATAGAGTCCAGTGACAACTCGTACAAAAAAATATAGTTAACAAGCTGTACTATCAAAATACCTATTTGGCTAAACTGTTATGACCCTCCAAACCTTATGCTTTCCTACAAATGACCATGTTTGATAGAAGAATGTGTGATTAGACCATAAGTGTAGACTAGCATTCAAGGAATTCTAGATGGCTTGTCCTTCTCTTCATATTTGCTGACAGGATGTGGATTTAAGAGATGGTGGAGAGGAGGAGTGAAGACTTAACTTCACTGCACAACTGACTGTGTGAGTGAGCACTCGTCCTGTTTTGTACTTGCAGATTAGGTAACTTGTTCTCTAGCTGTCTAGTGTTTTGTGCCAAGGCTTTCACAGACCTCATCACTTGCACTTGCAAAGCTACAATGAGACCTGGAATTCAGATACTGATAACAAAAATTTTTGCAAAAATATATTTGCAAGAATTAAGCGTGTAGAAGAAATTAACACACAATGAGAGCAAGTTCACTACCATAGGTAGAACCAGGGAGCTTGTGCTTTCTGATTATTATGACGCTTGCAACAGGTGGCTCAAGTGGCATAAAGTCTAAAGCTTGCATAGACTTACAGAAATGACTGTACAGGTTAAACGGAAGTCAATGCATTGTACATTTTCATAATGCTTTTCATCTGAGGTTCTTAGAGCACATTGTACCCATTAACCATTGAAATTTCTCAGCTTTTTGCATGGAGCATATTTGATGGTAGGTTATCTAGATCTTACTGTGCTTTCCACTAAAAAGCATCCACCTCTGAGGTACAGCACAGCAGCTGCTTAACATCACTACGTGGTTTTTAGGAGAGAGAAATGAAGAATACTTTATCTAAGTGATCTTGCAAAAGGGAGCTTTAGGGATAGAGAATGTAATTACCGAGTAAAAAATGTACTAAGATTCTTGAAAAGCACTATGGGATATTTAATTACTAAAGATGCTTAGACCTCGCTTTATGACTTTGAAAGACAGCTAACGTGCCTTATAATATTTTGCTTAGATTAAAGAAAAATATGTTCATGCAACCAGTTTGTTCTTTAGGTGCTTCCCATCCAAGCTTTGAGGCAATACAACCCTGCATAAATGGGGAAATCTGGTTGTCTCCCAAGGAACTTACTAGGGATCTGAAGAATGAAGAGTGAGAAAATGAATGCTTTCATTGCTAACAAACTCCCACCAGTTCCTGTCTGAATCAACATTATCAGTACTCACATTGGTTTTGGCACTCTGCTGTGTTTTCCCAGTGCTGATAATGTTCAATATACAGGGAAGATTTCCACTGCTGGACTCTCATAATCCAGAAAAATACATGTGCTCAGTCCAGAAGTTAGTCCCACAGTTCTGTATTTTGCATTAGTTGCCTTCTTTTTTCTTCCTGAAAATGATTGAGAGTCTCTATCCATCTGCTGCAAAGGAGATGTCTCCCCGTCCTGCCAGTCTTCCGTCTGCATATCTGTCACTTGCTGTTCAGTACCAGCCTATTCATCATGCTGACTCTTTTCCCCCATCAATTTTACCACTATTTGTGACATCTGAACTTGTCATGAACTTCACAGATTTTCTTGGCTTCTTTGCCAAGAAGAGACCTGCAGCATGAGGGCTAACAAAGTGTCATAAACTGATCAACCTTAGGACATCCTGGGGAATTCTTTGGAGTTGTCAGGGTTTTAGGAAGAAAAACTTCATATTTGATAGTATGTCTTCACTATCATTCCTCAAGATTTGGAAGGAAGTTTGGGAAAAGTAATCTATTTAGTCCCTATTCACATGGAGAAATAGGTTCAAATCTCATCTTTGACCCTTGTCTCAGTCAGTAGTGATTCACAAGAGGGCAGAAAAATACCTGACATGAGTTAAGGCATAACTAGTCATGGGATGCAGCATTTTTCCTACCTTTTAATGTTTTTAATAGCTGTATTATTAATAAAAATGTGTGTGTTTGCTGGAAACTATAGTTACTTACCAGTGAGTTTGTTATTTTAAAAGAACATTGTACTCAGTGTACACTTCATTCTTTTATAACAGTTGGGTTTTGTGGCCCAGTGGTATCTAGAAACTAGGTTGAACGATACATCTCAATCCCATGGAAAAGCTGAGATTTGGAAATTTGTTTCTGTGTTAAATAGGGATTATTAACATTAAAAATTGCAGACTTTTAAAAAAATGAAATATTATAGACCTGTCAGATCAGTTTGTATTGATTAGATTGGAGTCTTTAGTATTCTTACTGATAATGAAATAGGTTGATAGAATCATATAATAGGTACCGTAATATTACAGTAGAAATCCTTCGTCTCTCACATAAGGTGCAACATACAGTGATCTTGAACGATTTAGGTCTATACTCCACAGAACAAGAGAGGTCATAAGGTCATAAGAACAAGAGAGTATATTGGATAAATAGTCTGCTACATCTCCTTTTTCTGTTGGGCACAGAAATTCCTCATGATTTCAGTGAAGAGTCCAGAATCACCTTTGCCCTGTTTTTGTAGCTTGAAAATTATTGATAAATTGGAATAGACTGGTTTGGTGCCCAGGAGGTTGTGCATGCTACAAAATATTGGTTGTAAGCTTAATTTTAACAAATAATTGGAATGTCATGGGTTTAATGATGTCTCTCCACTTGGCTCTCTGACAGTAACTATGTAATGTAAAAGAGCCGTTAAAAATGGCTTTGCAAAATTAACTCCTATTGCTCACTGAGTGTGTTTTGAGTCATATCTGCCTTGTTTACTGTCAAAATAATATTTCCATTCTTGGTAGCATTGAAAAACCAATATGATTGCAGCAGAGTGAGTTGAAATCTATTCTAGAAGACAATGCTAAAATAGTCAGTTATATTCTAAATCTTGAAATTATTAGCATTAGTGTTTGACTTGTAAATTTAATAGTTTATTTATCACAGTTTCAAGTGAAAGTAAATGCAGAGTGCCAAAAGAGAGTCACTTCTGTAGTTGCAATCTAAAAGCAGGCACTGGAGGTGTGAGATATGACTGCTTGCTTGGCTTTGGATGAGTTACCTGCTCTCAGCTTTCCTATCTTTTGCATTATTGACTTAGTAAGATTTGTGTTAGTTAGGTTTATAAACTGTTTTGATATGCTTGTTTCAGAGTTCTTGGTGCTGCAGCATGTGATTTTTGAAGCTGCTTGCTGCAATAAAAGCCACACTTGCAGAGAGGCTGAGAATTCACTTCCATCAGCTGTGTATGGGAGGGGAGAGCTGCAAACTTTAGAATGTCAGAATGTCAAAGCTCAGGCAGATTGCGTGCAATCCTAATCCAGCCCTGCAGCTTTGACCTTTGAAGCAAGCTTCACCTTGAGACAGTTGAAGAAATCTATGTACGTTTGTATAAAAATATTTTTGTGATAGAAGGAATTTGCCTTCATGGTCATCCAGCCCAAGGTTTCCCCACAGTCTTCCTGGAGTAAAGGAATTCAGTTCCTGATCTGCTCTGTGAATGAACCTGGTATTCTGAGTCTAAAGAGACAGGCTTCTCTCTTGGGGCTAAAACAAGGAGTGTAATTAGGATAATCTGTGTTGCTCTTCTGCTGAAATCCATCTCAGACCTAATGATACTTTCCTGCTAGGAAAGATAAAATAAGTTCCTGGATGAGATAATTCTCTAGGTTCTCTTAGACAACATTTCTACTCTATTTAAAACCGTCTTGGGTGTCCGTGAACATGAAATCCTACTGTTTGCTTTTCTGCTCCACACTGTTTCCTCTTAATTTTAATGTGGAGTGCAATTGTTCTTTCCTTTGCCAAAAGGGAAATTTAGTTTTTGATTCATTCTTTTTATTCTTTCTGATGGAACCTAGTCTGGGCGAGACTCCACTCCCCTAGGAGGAGAGCAGAGAATTCATTCTGAATGAAATTTGAGGCTCTCTGAAGTAAAAGCTGTTGACTTTGTCATACCGTGCAAATGTACATTGCTTTTAGCAAGACAATAAAGGGTAAATGGGGTGATCTCTGCTCCTGTGGAGAGGTCGGGTGGTTACATTACACAATCTTCTAGAGCATCTTGCAGCAAATACATGGGTTATATTAAAAGTTGCAATCATATCATTTTTTAGAAGTAAATTGCTGACCTTATGCAGTGGAATCAGCTTTATTGAATTTCGCCAAAAATGCGTTTATAATCCCCCCGCCCCCGCATACACATGATATTCATGTCCTTGCTGCCCATGTGGAAATGTCCCTTTTTATGGTGATAAAATTAAATTTGTCTTTGTCTCTGCCTTGCCTCACCTTTTAAGATTCCATCCTTAAGAGACACCAGTGGATATCTGTACCAGAGAATGAAGATGGGCAATATCCCTGCATGGCTGGCTGGCTGATTGTGAGCCAACTGCCACGGAACAAATAAATAAGCTTTTCACATTTAGAGGGCAAATAAAGCTGAGGACAGGTGTAATATGGGTGTTTTTCTAGGAGTATTGTGGCCTTAGCATAGGTAAGAATTAATTTTGACTTGAAAGTACTTATGCTTTGCTTCTGGATTTTTTCTAATTGCTACGCGATATGAAATGTAAGATCCACAAATAGTTATTGTGCTACTCATGTAATACTGTGTTACGTGTCCTCCTTCAATAATAACTAACCATAAACCCCTCTATTCTTTGGCCACCTACAGCCCCCTTCCTGAATTCACTTGAGGAAAAAAAAGTGTTTTGCACCATGCTTAAGATTTTAATAAACATATATCTCATATCTGTATGCCACTTTGCATTTTCAAAGTACTCTTCAAATATTAATTGACTAATCTTGTGACACCTTTTGTGGAATGGCAAGATTATAAGATTCATTTAATGTACTTCTGATTACATTTTCTCTTCTTCGTTAGACCTTTACATTCTCCAAACAGTTTGCAAACAACAAATTTCTATGGGAAGCAGAGAAAATACCACCCCCATTTTAGGTGGGGAAGCTGAGTCAGATGTATTAAGAACAGGTAGATCGGAGATAATTCTGACTCCCAGTCATATATATATAAATATAACCAAATGTGCCATGCTGTCAGTGTGATGTACTAATATTTATAGGATTTTCAAAGCATTTTTATGTTTATCCTCTCCAGGGCCCAGCTGCTTTGCGGGTGCAAGAGGTTAAGCTACTTTTATTCAATAAAATCAACGCAAACCATCTAAATAAATGAAGGGGCAGATTTGTCTCTGCAGTGTTAGCATGTATCCCTTCTTACAGCGTATCCCCCAACCTGTCTTCCTTTTTATATAGCATTTAAAAGGCGAAGTCGCTGAGAGGTACAGAGAAGAATATCAGAATATCATTGCTCCTGCTCTTCAAGTAACCAGGAGAATGCAGCTGTTAAACTCAGAAATATAAAATACATGTTTAAAAGATGACTCTCTATGTGTTTAAAAAAGAGAGCGAGAGAGGATTCAGGGGAACCAAAAAATAGCAGGTTCCATTACTGTAATTAAATGGCAGCATTTAACCTATCAGGCCGTTGCGTGTATGTGAGAGACGAGCAGGGAGCTGCATTTGAAATGATCGCTGTCTTCCTTGGGGGATAGAGTAGTTAAATAATTTGTTTGTGAGGTGTGAGTTCAGTGTCGGGTAAAGCAAGTGCTTGGGCGCGTGTGTGTATCTTAGAAGCTGGGGATGGCTGTGTGTTTACTGAGAATACCCTGGAGGGTGGTATTTACTAGCACGTGCACTGTCAATAGAACACAAGCTGCTCTTGCCCGTTTGTTAGGTTATCTGCAGAGTCAGGGCCTCACCTGGTCCCAGATATTGCATCATAAAAGGAGAGCTTTTTTCATGCTAGGGCCACCTGAGACAGACAGGACTTAGCAGAAAAGAAAAACAGGGAGGAAATGGGGGAAGAAAAGCATTGGAGTCTTTTTGGCGAGCTTCATCTACTGCCGTGACTGTAAAGGGTAAGTTGTTGTATCTGGCTGGTGGACTTGGCACTCAGGAGTGTGAGGGCTGTGTCATCCCTGGGGGACCAAGGGAGAAACTGCTGCTCAGAGCAGCCCCTTAAACAGCACATCAGTCACCTCCCCTCTGACAGTGTTCTGCCCGTGCCTGGCGTGATGCCTCTGCTTCAAGACTGTATTCTGCAAAATTATCTGGAGAGAGAGGGATCTGCAAAGTGCGTCCTTGTCCCTTCGTTGATACCGATTGTGAAAAGCTCTTTGGGCACCCCTGTATGGTGGTGTTCATTAGCCTTTTGGCACCCAGGAAAGGAGACACAGGTATTCCCCAGAAGGGAATATCTTCTCATTTTTATTCACTAATTTCTTATTTGTGAAGTGATTCCTTTGTTTCCTGGTCCCAGAACTCTAAGAGCTATCCTCATACAGTATAAGTTGATACTAATAGCAAGTTTTTCAGCTGCTTCAGCTGCCTCACTTACTGATCTGACTTGTGTTACGTTGCAGGAACATGCCCATAAACCTTTCTTAATCTCCACTCCAGTTTCTGTGTGAATTTTGTGGAGCCACTCCCGTTTTACCTCCTGATCTGGAAATTTCATGAGGCTCTAGAAGACAACAGACAGTGTTAAAAAAATAGATATTTTGATATTTCCATTGATTGATTTTGATACTCCAGTGATGAGATTTTGAGGGCAACACTTGGCCAAAAGGGCACCAGAGAAATGCCATGTATTTTAGCACTCACTCAAAGCAAAGGATAGATGAGTCCTTGTGCAACTTGGTGAGAGTAGAAATCTAGAAGTATTCCTGAAGATGATCTACAAGCATAAAAAAAAGGGATAAACCTGTTACTTGAATAAGTTATTTGTTGCAAATGCCTTACCTAGCTCAAATCCATATGATGTATGTATGGATTCTCAAAACTGTTAGTTCATCTTTGTACATGATAATTGTGTCAGTCTCAAACATTTTACAAAGGATATTGTGTAATTTTATTCCTGTTTTACAGATGTAGAAACTGAGGCAGATGGAGGTTAAGTGACCTACACAAGGTCAATAGCAAGGCTGGGAATAGAACACAAATGTGTAGAGGCTTTTTATTATACTAATAAGGAAACTCTGGAGGTGTGTTTGGCATGGTAATCGTAACCCTAGAGAACTAGAAGCAGTTAGTATGTTCTGTACATGTCCCGAGGGAGCAATGATGAAACTCCTTTTCTACCTTACCACTCCAGTTCTCCGTGTGTGGCCACCATAGTTTTTCCACCACTTAACCTCGTTATTTTTACTATTGTTAGCATTAGTCGTCCTTTGGGCGTTTAATCCAGACTCCTTTAATTTTCTCTAGAACTCTGAAGAGCTGTTGAAGGCACATGGTCAGAAAAAAAAAAAAAAAAAAAACAAAACAAAAGATGAAAAATGATCTTTAGAAACTTCTGCTATTTTGTTGACTTCTCCCCTAATGTTTTTTGTCTTTGCTCTTCTTTTATCACGAAGGACCCTGCTTGAATATGTAATCTTGGTTTCTTAAAAGTTCATTTGCTATTGTGTCTTTCTTCTCCACCCAAGATTAACATCCTGTGTGATGACATAGATGGTTGTTGTCTAAATGGACACAGTGTAACCAAAATTGTGAAGGGTGGGTGGAGAAATATTTATACAGTTGTGTTAAAAATTACAAAGTAGGTTTGCCTTTTAAACAGAAGGTATTTCAACACTTATTGGCAGCATCAGCCTTTAATTTTACAGGTGGCTAGCTTTGTAGTAGCATTCAGCAAACAATATTTTAATGGCATGTAAAAAAAATTCTCTAAAACAAAAGAAAGAAGAACAAGGGTGATTTATAACTTGCTGACATGTCTTTTTATAATAGTGTATTAGCGTCTCTGTCTTTCTAGGGGAAGTGCAAACCAGATTTACCTGGAACGTTTGTACCATAATAATCAAATATGTAGTATTTATCTGTATTTTTCTTAATTGAGTTTATCTTCTCAATGTGATGATATCAGACTCCTAGGTGTCTACCATTGATTCAACTTTATAGAAACAAGGTTAGAGCACAAAGATGCTCCATAAGGTTGTGAGGAAATATGTGTCAGAAAAAGGACTTAGGCTGCTGTGTTAGTGGCTCCTCAGTGTTGGGTTCTTTACATTTCCTTGCTAAATTTTTCTTTCTTTACATTGTTCCTTTTTGAAGTTCAAAGTTTTGGAAGTAAAAGAGAAAATATATAACATTGAGGCAAGTTGCTCTTTACATTGCAGTTCATCTTAGTCTGCAGAGGCTACTCTTTGACAGGTGTTGTCTAATGTAGAAAATATCCAGGTGCTCTTAGTGTTTGGGGCAATCAGTAATTCCAAAGTAATATAAGGAACTGGGAATGGGGCATCAGAACAGACTTTCTCATTCTTATATATAAAACTAAGTCAACCTTAAGATATTCTGACAAATCTGGTTTAAGAATTCCTTATAATGGCATGAAATTGCTGTTCTATTACACAATTCCTCTGTTTTGAAAGCATAGCTGGGGAGAAAGAGAGTGGTTCTAGAATTGCAGGTCAGCCTGTTCAGTAATAACAGATCAGCAGTGACTTCAGATCTGGAGTTACTCCACATTAGGGCAGGTGAAATCTAATATGGACCGTGTTCAGGCCCCTGCCACTGAAAAGCTTGGTTATTCTCTGCTGCAATGACAAAGGAGATATTGGAGTTACAGATGTTGGGTTGAGTGGCCAACTCCTTCTACTTCAGTGCTGGAATTCTTGGGATGTGCTGGTTCAAGTTGTTGGAAATACAGTTTAAAATTGGAATTCTGAAGGTAGATCGAAACTAAGCCTCTTGTAAAGCCAGTGTTTTACCTTACTGGAATTTAAGGCAACCTCTGGCTTTCTCCTTAGAAGCTCCTAAAGATAATACATAGATCAAAGAGTAGCCAAAGGCCAATCATTTTGTTACTGTTGCTCAAAAAGCTGCTTAACAAAATATTTTTCTTTCACACAAAGTAAATGGATCTGTAGCACAATCGTTTTCTGACACTGCTGTTTAATAAATCTGTGGTAAGTTTTGGTAATGAAGTTTAGTTTCTAGGTTTTTGAAGTGCTGTGTACCAAACTGATCTTTTGTAAATGAACTTGTAGAAGAAATAAATATCCTTTTACCTTTATAGAATGTTTTTTGCTGTAGTTGCCAATTTAATAGAAAGGAAATTTCATAGACCTGGTGCATACTCTGGATAAGTTACCACATTTACGTGTGCAGTGTTTTTCTTTCCAGCCTGTCTGTTTTTCCCGTAGACTGTTGAATGCTTTGGGTCTGACTGTTTCTGCACAGTACCTGGCACATTACCTGCACCATGAAACTTGTTTCTCTGCAGGAATAACAGCAAGCATTTGCAGAGCACAGGTTGGGTATGCTCGGAAGCTTACCTGCTTAATGCATCTAATACCTGTTTTCTCTGAATACGTAGTCTTACTTCCAGAGAGGTTGTCAGTTGTGGTAACAAAGCATGTCAGCACTATGGTTACTATAGTAGTGTCTCTTTCATTACCTGGATTTTCTGCCCTATATGGGCTTTTAAACAAATGTCAGAGGCTTGGTTATGTTCCAGTCCTGATAAACTACTTTGGAATTGGCATCCTGGCATAGAGTCTTCAAAGCCTTCAAACCCCAAGGTAGATATTAATTTGAAATAATTTCTAATATGCAGAGGTTTTTGTTCTTTATGTAGTGTTTTCACATCATGTGTTCCTGTGTTACTACATTGGCTTCCAGCTTAGTCACACATGTTGTCCCTTTATCACCAGTGATGCAATAGACAGGTGGACGTACCCTACTATTGTCCACTTAGGCTTTCTGTCAGGTTCTGTTGTTCTGCTTGCATGACAATAGAAAGGAAAAGCTGAAGGCAAGAGACCTAAAAATAAAACCCATAGATGGTCATAAAATAAAATTTCCCTCCGTTTTTAGGAGGAGAGATTTTTACTTGTTACAGAAAGTCTTGTTTCTTCTGTCTTTTTTGCTGATATTGGTATTCTTAGAATGACTCTGTAATAGACAGGTCTTCAGAAGAAGGTACCCAAATGCAAGTTTTTCTGTGGTTTTTCATATGCTTGTAGTGTAGGAATTTAACTGAGCTTTGTAGCAAAACTTCTGGTTCTTTAATTCAGGTTACTGAGGACTCTGGACACGTCTTGTTTGATTTAGAGTCATGTTGCTGTCTTGTCTTTTTTTTAATTTGAACTTTTTGTGAAGCAAAAATTATGCCTGTTGAATTACGCTGTCTGCTACCTGAAGATTTGTTGTAGATTAATTTAAAACATGAGTTGTCCAAATCCTGTTAAGACTGTGATACCACTGCCACAGTAGAACTTCTGCATTTCGGAATCCTGAGTCTGAGTCCCATTATCCAACCACTTTGTCCCGCACGTTGTTCCTCATACTCTCCTTTTAGTGCTTTGGCCCCTGAAATATATAGCTTTGTATTGGGAGCCTTTACTTAAGGTATCCCTTCCTTTTTTTTTCTCTGTGAAACAGAAATAACATATAAGGAAGGAGCTTACTTTACATTAGAAGAGGAAGACCTGACCTCTCTTACTACAAGTGAAACTGTATTTTCTCTGCCTTGAAACTACCAATGAAATACATTTTGCACTGACTTATAATGCTGTGATTTATGTTGTGATATGCTTTGTGATATTACAATGTCCTTTTGCCTTTGTGTTTGATTTTTTCCCCTCTAATAAGTTTAAGTAGGTATGTTGCCAGTGTACAGGGGTATTTACCCAAAAATGCCCATAAGAGAGTAAGGCATTCTCTCTGCTGTCTCTACCTCAGAGAAGGAATCCTATGCATTTTTTTCCTCTCCCATTAATCTTACTGCAATTTTTTTTCTCCTCTATCTTTCCTCCTCCTCCTCCTGTTTTGAAATAGTATTAACAAGGGGGATATTTTAAAATAGAAAACAACTGGCAGGAAATATCCTTTTTTTTTCTCTCTCATGTGCATATACATACATGTTACACACAACATGAATGAGTAACCAAAAGCAACTTTTTCATTTTGCATTTTGAACTTCTCATATATAGAAAACTGAGAAG
Organism: Scolopax mira; assembly: GCA_004320125.1. Taxonomy (NCBI): domain Eukaryota; kingdom Metazoa; phylum Chordata; class Aves; order Charadriiformes; family Scolopacidae; genus Scolopax; species Scolopax mira. Next base: position 232,070 of record BJBW01005775.1, read on the forward strand.
AAAAGTTATAGTACTTGTTCTTGTATTTTCCATTCCAAGACATGCTAAGCAAGTCACTTGCCCTTTCTTATTCAGAGTGAAAATACTTTCATCCAGTTTTCTGAAGACAATACTCATTTCGTAAGAATATTTAATCAGTAGAAAATAGGGAGGATTTAGTTTGTTTGTTTAGTATTTAACCAAGTGAATAAGGCAGATTAGGGGAAGGGGGGGGACTGGACCCATAAACAAGGTGATATATAATATTTTTTTTCGTTCTCCTTTTAAATAAATACCGATCAGCTTTATGTTCAGAGACAATAGGAGCCGTTGGCTTAAATTTGCAGTTTACTGTATTTATGGCTGTAATATCAAGGTGCTGCCGTCGTAATTTCATGCCCCAATGAGAAGAGCAAGGTCGAAGCAAATGCTTCCATCGGCATCTGCTAACACACTAACTCATAAACAAGGCCCGGCTGGATCAGGTGGCACGGAATAATACAGGCTAATGAAATACAGCACAGCTTTCCATTACTGTTAGTTTTTACAGTGTCGTCATTACGTGTAATTTATGTTTAAAAAATTCAATTTTATACAAGGCTCTGGGAAATAGGGGTCTGCAGGTCACCCGACGACTTTTAACGGCTCTGAGAGTCCTTATTGCACTCTCCTGTTCCAACAAAATGTTAATAGTAAATAAAAAAAAATCCTCTTTCACTTTTTTTCTGGTTTGCATATCTTGCTCTGTCTTTTTAATTACAAGTGGCTAAGGAGAGTTTGGGGCTCTAGATGATGTCAGGAGTTATCCCCTTTAGTGATGCTCCCAGAGGGGGGTTTCTATCTGCTTGCTTTTCTTTTGTCTGTCTATCAATCACCTGGGGTCCTGTAAATGGAGTAAACACAGCTGAGGAGAGGGAGATACTTAACAACCTCTCTCCCAAACCCTCACCCTCTGACATTGCCCTCCTCTCCTCCATTACACTTCATTTTATTACAGACTCCAAAAAGCTTGGCCGGGAAGAGAAACTGCTGCCAGCTTTATTTATATATTTATATTTGTTATGCCAAAATACTTTTTATATTAACCTTTTCCTTGCTGCGTGGCTCACTGTAATTCTTAGCACTCCACTGTCAGTCAGGTTTTCCTTCCTTATTTCAGTGCTGTGGAACTGAGGTTAGAGCACCTTTATCAGTGCTGATTGCTGCTTAGTCACCCTGAGGGGTTAAAGTATATAATGCTTCTTAAAGATTGCAATTGCATAATTAACCATCTTGTAGATGAATATAGCTGTAAGAATTCAAAGCCCTTTCGGTAACTTTTCAAATTATTTCTATTTCTGCATTTTTCGACCTGACAGTTGAGACCAGTCAATTTCCCTTTGATGGTTGGGTTCCTTTACACAAAGTTTTGAGCTGGAAGTGCAGCGGCAGGATGTTTACATTCAAATACAGCCTCTTAATGTAACTGAAGGGTAAAAAAAATCAGAGTGATATTTCCGAGACCTTAGGTTTTGTTCAAACATTGGGTTGGGCTCAGCCTCATCAATGCCCCGTGAACCAAGATCTGTGAAAGAAAACGGATGAGGAGACTGTGCCTTTTTGACCTTTTAGAAATGTGTTCAACTAAGCACAGAGTAGAATATAGGACAAACATTTGGTGAAAGAATCACCCAACACTGCATGTAACTGACTGAACAGGTGGAATCATTAGTCTGGATCAGATCCCAGAAGGGTTTTATGATGATTCTTTTAAAATGTGGCCATGTTCTTTCTGAGCAGAGTTGACTCAGGGGCTTCCAGGAACAGAGGTGTAATGTCGTTTCAGGGTATCTACCAGTAGATCTTCCTTTTAGTCATATGATTCCAGGCACTAACTTCGGGTAGTCATATAGTTTGTTGCAACTGAACAAGTTATCCAGTTCTATCTTGCTTTCTTCTTAAGAGAAAGTGTGTGCATGTGTGAGGAAAACAAAAGATACCTTCCCCCTGCCTTTTGTCCCCACACAGGGTTAGGTGACGCTTGCTCCAGGATGGTTTGTCAGAGTGGTAGTAAAGCTGGCTTTGGAAACCTACAAAAGGAACGTAATTCTTTCCACCACCTTTCCCTGTTATGCAGAATTCTCCCTAAAACTAATGTTGCCTTCAGGTTGTAAAAATCTTGCATGAATTATTGGATTGAGCAATACAAGGAGGAATATAATGAAGAAAAAGATATGCTCAGTGGATGGGATGGGAAAAAGGGTTGTCACTGAAGTGTCAGAGCCTGTGTCAGAGAAGAGGAAAAAACTTAGTAGCTCATCATGTTAAGCTCTTGCAAGGGTTTTGCATTGCAATTATTGCTACTGTGTTTCATGCAGAAAATAGAAAAGAATGGATTTATGGTAAAACAACAGGTTGGCACTCGCATCTCCTGAGTTTAATTTTCTGTCAGAGGTTCAGTTCTGACCTTGGAGCACTTCTCCTGTCTGTATGTCTCACTTCTTCCTCATCTACGGATAACAGTACTGCTCTAAGTACTCCTCTGTTTCAGAGTGGTCACAAGAGGAACAGTGTTTTGATGTACATGAGGTCCTTATATTAAATACTAGTAGGTATGATAAAAGGCCCTAAACAGACAGTCAGGTCTTAAAAGTTCTCGGGCACAGGAGCTTTTTATACAATACCTGAGGTGCAGGCACCAAGAGATGTTTGTGACAACTCATTTTATTCTCTGACTTTCTCTGACTCTGTGTTCGACTACAATTTACAGAGGCTGAGTGATCTCTGAGAACTGAGTGGCAGCAGTGACAATCACAAAAGAGGGTCAGCAAGAACCTTTGAGTGCAAAACAATAATGGGTGCTGGATTATTCAAATCAACACCCTGGAGCTTGAAAAGGAAATTTTAAGGCTTTGTGAAAATTATGACTAATTCTTTGCAATGGCTGTGGTGCTGTATGAAATAGATGGTTGGGGGAAGGGAGTAGGTTTGCATTCTGTAGGGCTCTGAAGACTGTTTCCTTGCATCCTTCTCTTCATCTCAGTCCTTGCTCAGTACCCTCTGCGGTTAGATTATTCCTTGCAGATAGCAATCAACTGGAAGGAAGTGTGTGTCTAATTTGCATGAGATTATTTAAAACAAAAAAAAAGGTCTGCATTAGTCAGGGTGATGGTAAACAACGCAAAGAGATGCCTTTTATAATATAGCCGTGGCTCAGCTTTCAAAGCCAAATATAATTCACTTACAATTGGCAGTTTTCTTTATTGTTCCTTTTAACCTTTTGCATTCTGTATGGTCTTGATTTTGCTGCAACTCCAGAAGAACTAAAACATTTGTTTTCCAAAGTGTTGAGAAAGTGAATTTAGAGCAAATCTTCTGTTAAACTGAGGTGATTTTCTTGACATACCTATTTAAGAGTTATAGTAGACACAAAGCTCTGGTTTTTGTGCACAGTTTTTGCATCTGAGGGAAGCAGTATTATTTTGGGGTTACCAACTTCCTGCTGGATTAGAAAAGTGAATGGACCATGGTTACCTTTTTATATAATGCAGTGACAGAAGGAATGGGGTAAAATAAAACAAGGTGAGATATTGGAACAGATGACACTTTGATCTGTTTTAGAAATTCCCACTTTTCTATGTAATTAATATATTGAGGTTGAATAATTTGGGGCATGGAAAACTCATAGTGTGTGCATACATGTGTGTAGGTGGTGAATCTGAAAAAAAAATCAGGCCAAAGGGAATTTTGATGAGTTAGTTATAATTGCCTAGAGACAGTCTTAGAATACCGTGTACGTTTTTGTTAGTGTGTGTGAGAAATGACAACCATGAAGACAGGTATATTTCTGAATCCACAGATGACTAGTTGCAGTGCAGACATTACTCCAAATATATGCTTAAGGAATCAGCTTCGGGAAATTATTCCCTTGATGCTTGGAGGCCGAGATGACAGGGCCTTAAAAACATCTTGTTTAGATGAATAAAAAGGAGGTGTTCCAAGGTGATGGCACTCCCAGTCTTCTCTGATAATTAAGAAGGGATGTAGTTGTGCTGTTCTTTTGTATAACGCCACTAGTACCATGAACAAGACCACTTCACAAGGCAGCAGAATAGTCCAGAGAGGTAATAACAGTTTTAATTTGCACTACTTTGCACAGGCTTCAAACCAGAACTCAGATGTGAAAGGTTTCCCATCATTCTGTCATTCACATCAGCTTTTTCTTCACAGTACAGCAAGGTTTTAATGGAAACGGTGATACTTGAGTGTTCCTGGTTCCTTGAACTGCATTTTATCTGCCATAAATTTTAGGGGTTTTTTTCTCAATCAGGATGAGAATAGAAGGGGCAGTACAGTTAGGAAAAAATAAGCATTGTCTCCTACTCTTTTTGTAGTAAAGATGTAAGGATCCTCTATAACTTCTGTACATTTCTAAGTGTTAAATATTATCAGATTATCTATATTTGCATGGAAAGAGAACAAAATGCCCTATTCTAGTGGGAGCCACATTTGTGGACAGCAGCTAACATTGTCTCTTTATGAAATTCCATAGTTGCTAGTGACCTGCAGTGTTGGCATCTGTTTACACTCCTACATTGGATGGTTAGGAGCTGGTTAAAACAGTTTCTTTCTGATTAGGATATTGCTTTTTAACATGGATTAGACACCATAAATACTGCTGTTGTAACGAGAACAGTAGAGTGAGTTCTGTTCATGCCTTTTATTACTCTCACTGCAAGTCTTGTTCCACACTACTGTGTGTGGTTTTGGTTCCTTACTATTTGAGACATGCTTCAAATACAAGTCAAGGAGTGATTTTGTCAGATTGCAGGAGCAGAGATCAGGTACTTCAAATTTCTGATACTGTTCCTGACACTGGCAATATTCTATTATGTTTGAGAAATCACTTTACTTCTCTGTGTATCGGTATCTGCACTCTAGAGTAGGTAGAATAGTATCTCACAGGAACTCACAATGTCTCACATACTCACAGGAATAGTGAAAAGATCTGTTAATAGTTACAAAGACTTCTGAGTACCACAAGCACTGTGTTAGTGCTTTATGATATTTAATAACAGACTTGTCTATTTATTTCTGGCAATATTGTATGTGCTACAGATTATTCTGTCTAGATCCCCAGTATGCAGTGAAGTTTAAGGTACTGAAAAAATTTCTCAAAACCTGGGTAATATGCCCAGAAGCCTGGCGATTTTCTATATTCTATCTATCTCCCTATAATGTTAAAAAGCTGTTTTTTTAAGGATTAAGTTCAGAAATTTCATCTACCAGCAGTACTTTATGGATCTCAAGTGGAGGTGATGGAGAGAAAGTATTCTCCCATTTTTCTCCCACTGCTGTCATATTCATACCATTTTCCCCACTGTGCTCAGTCCCTGCAACAGCTGTTTGAGAATCAGGTGGTCTGTCTCTGACCTTCTAAATCTCTTTCCTTAAATCTGTATTCTTACTTCCAGCCTTTCTGAAGGTGTTTGTGTACAGGCTGCATGTGTAGTCAAGGGTTCTGAACCTCTTCATGTGTTCCTCATAGCAGGGACACTGGCTTTCTCTCTGCTTCTGTGCAGGAGGATAACACAACAAATAATACACATCTGTCTAGGCCCCACATCATGGTTGCCAGCTGAGTACTAAATTCTTTTTCTAGAGGATGTTTTCTTCTGGAAAAAATAATCCAGCTGTGCTTCCTTCTTCACAGGTGCTGGTCATTGTGAATCCTTGAGCTGCTTTTCTTTTCCCCCTTGTTGGCCAAATCCTTTCCATATGTTGTGGCCAATTACAGATGGTCATCCTGGCATTTCCTGATGGCAGGAGTGACTGCACCAACATGTGCCATGTGTGCAGTGTTACTACAGCTCTGTGTGAAATAAAAACCAGGCTGCCCTAGGGCGATCTAATCATGCGGCAATAGGCCGGGGCAATGCTAAGCTGAAAGTTTGGGCTTGGCCTTGTTTTGATCTGTTTTGTTATAGTTTTATTTCCTCCTTACATTCTGTGTCCCATTCATACTAATCACAGTCAGTCCTGATTTTTTCTTTTTATTTCTGCATTTGTCATAAAATAAAGCAAATTATTCCCGTCTTCGGAAACGATCTAGACTAATTAGTCGTCTAACCCAATAATTAGTTTTTTGTTTCCCTGTCTGTTTTCATGCATTATTGTTAGTTTTTTCCCCTCTTTTTTTTTTTTACACCATTACAGATTAAAATGAGCCACATTTGCAGTTGATGGTATCTTTTTTTCGGGGGAAGAATGGAGAATTGCAATAGAAAGCTACTTCAAAAGCAGCAATAAACTCAAGGATAAATTAAGGAAATTGAATGAGCCACATTTGGAAGCAGCGTTGAGGCTAATATTCTGTCGCTTAAGGTTAAATTGCAACAGAGAAAGAGAAAGGGAGACATTCCAGTGAATCCAAAATTGGGGAGGCATTACTGCTCAAGTCAGTGCCAAAATTCTTTGCAGCTTGAAAGGGTTCTGCCTGGCTTGAGAATTTAATTATGTGTGCATCAAGTGGGTAAAGGTGCTAAACTGATTTCATTTCCTCTGCTCCCCCAGGCCTGACAGATGAAGAAATTGACCTGGCTTTCCAGCAGTCGGGCACAAGCATGGATGAGCCACCATCCCCAGGTCCTTCTACACAGCTGGTGCCAACTCAGCCCTCTCAACCTGTGGTGTATAGTAAGTAACACTTTGAAAAACATCTGCTCCCATTGCTTTCTGCAGAGATTTCTGGAGCAAATTCACAGATTTCTGTGCAAGATTTCAGTTCAACTAATGCCATGCTTTTTGTCAGAATTGGACACCGAATTTTACTTTGAATACACTTCATAGTTGTTGATGTCTGTGACAAGATTATATTACACAAGGAAAATGAGATACCAATGATCAGTGTCTACAAACTAGCCTATGACATCTCTTGACCTGAAGGTGTGTAGTCAATACAAATTAGATTCTGATCCACTATAAGGACTTGAAAAGCATTTAGTCAATGTAGGACTCAGTCTTCCCTTTAAAACTGAAGGTATGCTTCCCTTCATCAGTAGGGTTTTCTAATACTTAGATAATTAATATATCTAGAGAAGGTCCTGTAAAATGCAACACTATTACATCTTCAGTTACTGCAATAGTGGTCTCTGTTCAATAAACTGTTGAACATAATCATAAAGTTTTTATTTTAGTTAGAGGACTTACTTTCTGAACTAGTCAGGATCAGTTCATAGAATCATAGAATATGTCAAATTGGAAGGGACCTATAAGGATCTTGGAGTCCAACTCTCTTCTCCTTGCAGGACTCCTTGAAACTAACCCATAAGAGCGTCATCCAGATGCTCCTTGAACTCTGGCAGTTAATGCCTTGAACAGTTACTTGGAAGAGGTGTGTTTTCAGTGTGAGCAGCGAGGTAGAATATAAGGTCTTCAGGACTTAGTCTTCCTGTGTGTGAGTTTAAGGTCTGGCACAATGGACCCCCAGTACGAATGAGTTTTAAGAGTGCTATCAGGTTACAAATAATAATAAATAGTAATATGGATCCTTAATTTTAACAAGATTTCTCTCTTCAATCTTAAATAATCTGAGTGGTGGCAGCAGAAATTCTGTGTAGACTGTGTGGATCTGATTGTATGATTTTGTGTACAAAATACACTCACAAGGAATTTTTAAAGTCTCAACATAATCTGTGTAGGCTCGAAATTTACATATATATTTGCATTTTAAAACAAACCTCGCAAAAAAGTATCTAAGCTCCAAACAATAAAAACCAAAGTACGCACCATTAAAAATCCATCAAAAGAAGCTGTTCAGCTCACATGTGTGTCTGGCAGTTTGAAAATCACTTCACTTACCTGCCAAGTATTAAGAATAGGATTTTGATGCTGCTCCTAAACAGGTTTAGGTCAGATATTGACCTAAATGTAACAGTCTAGTTAGGGCTGTGTTTATTAGTTTATGGCATAGTTTTGCTATTGCTAGAGACAATACTAGACATGCTTTCTGAATTTTTACATACTCTTTGGGAGTATGTAAAGTTTGGGAAGAAATAAGAGGTAATCTTCCCTTGTTTTATGGTGTTCCACTAATATCAGTAGGGCAGGAAAGAAGTGTACAATTCAAACTGGAAAACACTGTCATCATTGTTAACCCTTCCAGCTTTATGCCTCTTTGTTTTTTTTCTTTTTACTATTTTGGCTTTCCTCAAAGCTCCAGCTCCCAATTTCTTCTTACTAGGTAAGAATCTTAGCTAGTAATTAAACATGAAAATGTTTGCAGTAACAGCTCCGAAGAGAAGTCTGAAAGTATCATTCTGTAATGCTCAGAAACCAGAGGTGAATAAAAATGCCACCAGAGTAAAGCTTGTTGTAGGGGCTGTAACTGTAAACTGATGCTGTAGCTCTGTGATCTGATAGGTGCTTTTTAAATTACTTGCACCAAAAGCTTTTGCCTCTGAGCCAGTCCTTTTTAGCAACCCCCAAAATGGTGGCAATAAGTTCAGTAGGTATTGTTCCTTCCCTCTCTTGCCATTCTTTGCAGACCTTCTATTTAAGCTTAACCTGTAAATGGATGTATAAAAGGAGTAAATAGCTACATATACATACTATTCATTTGACTAAATGTTTGTTTTGATTAGGTGTTACCTGTGCCCTATCCTAGTCCTTGACTGGGGTAGTACTGGTGGTGTTAATGGTGGATCCATCTTTGTGTCTTCCTCTTAAGTGCTTTTGATGGTATCAGAACTGCAAAAAGAATATGTGCATTTCTCTAGAGCTGATGGATGGGACTGTGCAGTGGCTCAGTGCTCTTTCAAGGTGCCTTGTTTGCTGTAGGTTATTGCATCAGTTGGCTGCTAATCCTGTAATGAATATTTTTTGAATTGGTCCAAATCTGCTTCAGGAGAGTTGTTTCTGTGATAGTTTACTAAGTCAATTTATCTTTCACAGATTTACCAGGGGTTGTCATGTACACAGAAAGATAGATACTACTTTTTCTGTCTATCTGTTATGCTTATCTTCTTACAAAGTATTCGTGACAGCAGTGTTGGAATGCTTCAAGGTTTGAGGTTGCAAAGTATACCTAAAGGACTAAAGAGATAGGTAGACTGCTGAATCTCTAAGTTGACTTGTTGATGGCAACAACTTATATTGGAAGAGCTTGTATTGGAAAAGATTATGAGCTATATTTGCCTTCCTCAAAGAAGACATCCAAGCTTCTTGTGAAGCAGCATGTGATCTGCTGGAGTTTAGTTCTTGAAGACTGTGAACCACTTTGTGTTTGATATTTTTGTTGTTCTTAAAGTTTTTTTTGAGTAGATTTTATACCTTTACAAAAAATCAAAAATACAAGAGAAAAAGAATTACCCTTCACAGAGCAGAAAGGAGAAACAGCTGAGAAGGGTATTGTCTTGAAAAGCAGTGGCTGGTGTCAGAGTAGTATAGCTCGTGTATGCTGTATTCCTCCTGGGTTTGGTTTAAGAGAAACAAGAGTAACTTTTGGGAGGAAGAGACAAGAATTAAGTTAGCTTAAGTTCCTAGATGCTGTATTTTAGCTCAATACCATCTCTACTCTTTCTCCTCCTGTTCTGGAGGAGTAATTTCTTCCCTCCAGTTTGTACTTTTGCCAAGAGGTGTCAAAACTGCTTTAAAAAAAAAAAGCTTAAAAAAAGCTTGAATTTGATTAATATAGAGAAACAAGACTTTGCCTGACTGATAATAAAACTGATAAATGACATTTGAATTACTTGTAGCAGTAATTTATTACATAAAATATCTTTTATTTGACATGCGATTAGTTGCTGGAAGCATCACTCAATCTGACTAGTTTAAACATGCTCTAAAATGAACCCCCAGTAAAAAACCAGGGCTGTCTGCTGTTGGCGTTATGAAATATACTAATCCAGCAGTGAGGACAAAAATCTGACTTTAAATATTTAAATGATTAATTGGGTTTGTATTTTTTTTTTGCTTTTCTAACCCCTGTAATTACAAGCAAACTCAGGGGAGTTTCTGAGAAAGGTGTGCAGGGTGCATGCTTATCATCCAGGTATTGTCTCTGTTCTTTCCCATGGTATTTATGGTCTCCATTTATGGGGTTTTGTGCTGATTTTACACCTGCTTAAAAATCAGCTCCAGTTACTGGTTTTCTGCCATTTGGATCTTCTTCTCCCATCCCTGTGTCTTCATTATGTGGGAGGCTGTAGAATAGACTGTTTTATCTTACAATTAAATATGGTAACTAGAATCTGAACTCTTTTTCTCTTTTTTTACGAACTCCTTTCCATGTCTTCACCTTCTGTTGTTGGAAAATCACCTCTTCCAGCCTCAGCTTCTGTGGTTTTAAATGTGGATACTGGTGAGGCTGACCTTACTTGGATGCACTAGGCCTAATTAATTGATGTCAGGAAAGTTAATTCTGAGATGAATGGGGATTTTAAAAACAGCGTTTACTCTGGAACTGCAATTTACAGTTGCTGCTGTGAAAATTAAATATACTTAGAGAAAATACAGAGCTGGAGAGAATGCCTGTGTCCCTTCCATTTGCCTTTTGAGGGTCTCTTATGTAGAATGGTCTGTTTCTTCCCTGGTGCCTAAACTGAAGAGTAACAGGGCTATTAGTGCTTTTTCAGTTTCTCTGAATTTTATGCCAGTTTTACAAGTGAGAAAATTGAGGATATGCAAAGATGTCAGTGTGGGCACTGTGGTTACAACTGAGAAAATTCTAACCCTCTCTCCAGCCTACATTTTAGATTAGAACATTGCAGAGAAGAAGGAAGATTGAATGTGGATTTTAGGTAGAACTGTGACATTCTTCATAACATTGTAAAGTTGATGTGGTCAATGCAGAGCCTTTACTGCCTCCCTCACTCACTCACTTTTCCTCTCCACCCCCCTCACTTTTTTTTTTGCCACAAGACAGAATTATTTCACACATCTCTAAAACGAGTAAAATGGCATTTCAGCTTCTTGTCTTTATAGACTCTCTGAACTTTAGGAAAGATCATTCTGGTCCCTTTTCATTAATAATGAAAACCAGGGGGCAATAAAATGTTCGTAGCTCAAGCATTACAGGAACAGAGGGAGAGATGAGGGAGGTGAAGGGGCAAAGTGGACAGGGTCCTACAGGTGTCTCTCCTTTCTACTCAGAGGTCACCACATTGGGAGGTAGCTAGGGACAGCCAGTGAAGGGCAGGCAGTCAAGGGCTGCCATGGACAGGGCACAATTGGACCCACAGACCCTCTGAGATTAATTAACCCTTTAAATAGGCAGTTCAGCCTGGAAAATGTTGCATTGTCATAGAAGGATATTTGTAGTCAGAAGTTCAAGGTAGAGAACTGAAGTCCAAGAGACTTCAGATCCCAGAAATGGCAGTGGGAGCAGAGTAAGGAGGGAAAGGTGGGTGGAGAACTGGGGTTTGCAGCACAATTAGCCAGAGATCATTTTAAATCCTGACATGTACACAGCCAGTTACTGCAGCTTAGCTGACGTGTGTTAACTCATTAAGTTAAAAAGTTATGATAATTTGATCATGTGCCTAAGCTCCAAAACTGCAACTGCAGCAACCCAAAATATTGCTGGTGACACTATTCACCAGTTCTGACAGGGCTGCTTGAATTTCTTCCGATTTCTAGCCAGTGGATAATTTGAGGATCTGTGTCCTAAAATGTAGCAAGAAGCTCTGAGTGCCAGTAATGGAGAGTCAGTGCCTGTCTGTAGAACCTCAAGGCTGGGATTAGGAGTAACTCTTGCAATGAAATGCCCTATAGATTTCAGCAACAGGAAAAATGGCAATAGGAGAGCAAAGCAGAAGGGAGATGAGTTTCCAGGCATTTCAGTCAGTTAAGCCTCCCTTTGAAAGCCTAAATTGAAACTTTGGAGAACAAAATGCATTTCCGAGACATTGTAGGTCACATGTAGATTTGGATCTGTCTGTTTGGAGACTATACCAGCCTCCACCTCATCAGTTCTGCCCACATCCTGCCACTGAACTTTAGGAAAGATCACTCTGCATCCTCTTTATTATTATAGAAAACTGGGGGCAGTACAAGATTCATTAAGGAAACTGCGAGGGAGGTGAAAGGATAAAGCTGGTGGAAAACTACAGGTATCTTCTGATTCTGCTTGAAGGAGCAGAGCATTCTGTATCTTTGCTTTGCTCTGTGGGGTCTCTAAGCTTCTGTGCAGAATTGTGTGTTAAATATCTCAAGCTTTTATCTACTTCTTTGCCTCTCTCTGTAGATATTTAATTGCATATTTTCTCTTTGCTGTTTATGTGTGCTTTGGTCCCCATTCATAATTCAGGTTTGAAAGACACTGGATCCTTCCTTATTGAAATGGTCTGTAATTGCTGACACTGTGTTCATAAACCCATTTATTCCCCTAATAGATTTATCTTCTTTCTCAAAGCACTTCTTTTTTTTTTTTGCACTCTTCTGGGTCTCTGACTCTGTCCCCATTTTTAAAAAATTATGATAGTAGGGAACAATTGGTATTAAAATAATGAGTTAACCTTAGTTAGTACTAACCCCACAGATGTTTCCCACCTGGGGAAAGTGCAGTAGGGTTCACGGTGCCTTCTGCAAGGAAAGAATAGGGCAAAACAGTTTAATGGAATTTTTTTAATTGCTGTTGTGATTTGTCTCCCTTTAACACTTTGTGCAAGGCCAGTGTCAATGCTAGAGGTCTGGACAGATGTTTCAATGTCCCTGGACCAAATCCTGCACACTGTACCTGAGGGACTACCAGCATCTTAATGCCCTCTCCTCAGTAAATCTACGCCTGCTAAGAAATAGCAGAACTGGCTTTATTCATTACTCTTTTCTCTCATAAAATGGGTGTATGAAAATATTGTCACATGCAGTTCTGACTGATTATTTCTTCATTTTGGCCTTTAGGTCCACGTGGCTACAGATGGCGAGATTGTGGGGCTTTGGCTGTTATATTGGCAGGAATTGCCTTTGGATTCAAGGTAGTGTCTCTCTCAGTACTCTTACATTGTACTCTGTGAGAATGATGTTATGCTGCTTCTATCCAGATGATAGCATTGGTTCCAAGCTGGTGAAGAATCTCTGTTCTTACTGGCACTGCCTTTGATATATTTGAGAAATGTAGACAATGCAAGATCAAAAAGTGGCAAGCAAACAAAATTAGCTTTTGGCAGTGGATCTCAAAATGCTAGAAACAAGGTAATTTTCATCGTGTATGTATATTTTGGAATTTTTTTAGTTGGGGAAACCAAGCACGGTTTAGTAAAGGGATTCTCTCAGCATTGGCTAGCAGACCAGTACTGTCATAGCCACAGTCTAATGATTTATCCACTAGTCATCCTGGACTTTGGGTAGGAAAGAATCTTCTTTGACCAATTAGAAAGTTGAAAAGCATGTGCTAATTTCCAGATCTGCCACACATCCTATAGTTCTACTTCAATGTGCTTAGCACAAGGTAGCCCAGGCATGTGTCTGCCTGTGTACTGTAGAGGCAGCAGCCCCTTCTTATTTCTTGTGCAATGTTTCTCCTGTTGAACATATTCTTTCACTCTAGATTTGCTTTCCAGCAATGTGGTAAGTGACATTAGATAATGTCTTTGGTAAGCAATCACATTCTGTGGCTACATAGAAAGACCTAAGTGATTCAAGTCAACACAGCAGAGTGTAAAGAGCTTTGGTCCAGTAGAAGTTGTGTTTTATTTTTGAAAATCAGACAGAGATGAAGACTTACTGAGAGGTTGATGGTTTTCATATTTGTTTGGTCTTTAATTAACAATTACTGTCTTGTTTAGTAAAGTCTATTTTACAAATAAAAGTGATGGCCCTCTAGTTTAAAACTAGTTTTCTTATCCTGTCCTATCATTAATTTTCTGGGTCTCAGGCTAAGAAAGAGAGGACAGATAAAGCAACATGTTCTATCTCTGCCAAGTAAAATTACATGGTTTAAGAGAATGGCTTTCTATTGATAAATATGTTTTTATATTAAAGTAGTGATGCCAACCTCACTGTTCTTTTCATTCTTGCAAAGAATGGTGGAGCTGATAAGTGTCCAGAGAGATATCAACAGCTGCTGGGCTTTGCAGGCCTGCATATATTTCTGTTACTGAATGACACATATCTAACACATATTGATGATTTACATAAATTTTTTGGTATAATGTCACTGATGCTGTTAATGTATCCTACTGCTGTATTATTTGCTTACAGATCTTGCTCTGCTGTCTGTCCAAACCTTGTAATGCACATTGTGTCTCTAGCAGAGAGCCATATTCTTTTATAAAGTAAGAATATATTTGGAAACAGTTGGTAAATTCCCTCTGCTCTTCAAGGGATTTTGAGGGTGTTTTAAAATATATGAAATTATATGAAATATAGGACACAACATAGTTGTCCATGTGTGTTCTGTGAAGATTAAGAGGGAACTGTTTATGAAAGTCATCAAAAGTCATCTGCTTTTTAGAATGTCTGAGTGTAAACATGTGCCTTGCGAGGGTAAGAACTGCGTACAGTCACAGTGAAATCTTAAACCAGTGCTATTAAGTGTGAAAGAAAGCTGTCCCACACATGTCTGTTTGGATAATCAGCTCTGCCTCAAAACCATCCTGTGTGTATGCCCCTGCAGTGCGTGTACATGGATCAAAAGCCAGGCTGATAAAGAATTGATAGGCATCATTGGTGCTATTTCCACATCCTAGACCATCATTCTCTCACATTTTTTTCACCTGCCATGTTGTGCCCTTGTTAAAGTGCATATTCAGCTCATAGGAGCAGTGCTGCAGAAGGATCCATGGTAGTTAGAGAAGAGTTGTGACCTTCTGGATCCAGTCCATCCTCTGCAAGGGCAGAATGAAGTAGCTGTGTATAGTGTCACTGAACTGCCTCCCATCCTGTACTAGCTT